>CABHPQ010172493.1:20603-48067 GCA_902168405.1 Peromyscus aztecus
CTACTGGAGGCCATGGGGTTGACTCTCCAGCGCCTCTTCTTGCCTTAAGCCTTTACTCTGTTGCTGCCCAGCTGTGTTGCAGTATGAGAACTCTCATCTCATGTTTTGTTGAATTTGGTACAGCAGCCGCCTGCCTGTGGGCGCTTGTTTTCAGAACAATCTCACCAATTACAGCATGTCCAGTTTCGGTCAAAGTGTGTGGCTGTAGTGGGCGCCTTCAGAACTGCTGCACAGGAACCTTAAGCCCTTGGAAAGGGGATTGTGGCTTGTTCTCTTTGTACAGTTTCTTATTTCTATAGTCGTTGAGCTTTGTGGACCAGGAGTTTTGTTTTGGGGACAATCCCTAGAGCAGAGAATCTTAGTAAGCTTTGGGTGTCACCAAAACAACCTCCAGCATATACCAAAGCTTTGACCCGGGTCAGATCTGGAGTCATAGAAGTTGATTTTGCACTTCTTTTTTGGGGTGTGACAATTTACCACATGACCTCATTATTGATTGTCTAAGCTAAACAGACACTCTGTGACGCCTGTGTAGACATGACTGTGTAGGAAGGTCATGGCTTCTGCCAACGGATGCTGGTGTCATATCATGCACTGGGTTGTGCAGCTGCATCCTGTGAGGATTCCTGATTCCCCATGAAACACAGGAAAGACAGTTTTGATCACCTGGTCTTTTTCTTCAGCTTTGCATTTTTATTCAAATGTTACCTCTCTAGAAATAAGCCAAGCTAAGGCTGGGCATTCATAAGTAAGAATAAGCCTCTGTGTGATTTATTTGAGAGCTGGGTGGCAGGCCCCCCAAAAGAGCCAAAGAGTAAAGAGTTAAAAAAAAGCAACAACACCCAATTAGCAGATTTTTATCCCATTGAGTCCTCACCTTCCTTCAGAGTTCACTGACAGTGGAACATCTTTGGGAATCACTTGAAGAGGAAGAAACATGATCCTAGACGTGTGAAAACTCAAGACTCTTTCAGCCCCTTTTCATGGGGCCTCTACGTCAGTGATGGCAAAGAAGCTTCATCTCAAATGTCAGTCCTGATTGGCTGCCTGAAGTGATGGGGCAAGAAGCAGTAAAACCACATCTGGACTCAGTGGGAGAAAGCACGTGATATGCTAGAGGTATCTGGGAGTAGCTCCAGAGAGTGATGGTCTATGTAGGTGCCCTGCATTTACCACCCATGGACTAAGCTGTTGTGGAAGCTACATGGCAGTATTAGGTACCACTGTCCTCAGAAACCCTGCTTCCCATCAGTCTCCTGCCGGGAGGAAGAGCTAGCCTCTTCGCAGTCAGCATTCAAGCCTTAGCTTTGCTGTTCCCAACTACAGGACGTTAGACAAGCTGCTTAGCCTCTTTGGGACACAGTCGTTTGTACATCGCAGCAATCACAGTATCTACTATATGGTTTCCTTTCATTGTGAACAGAATACGTGACACAGGTGACTTAAGGGATCAGGAAAGGTTTTAGAGAAACATCAGTCTGGAGTGTTGAGGAAGACGTGATAGCTGGAGCCCGTGAAGGAGGCTTCTCACTTGTGGTGGGCCAGGAAGCAGAGAACAGCTGGAACTAGGGGTTGGGCTTTATCCTTTAAAGGGCTTCTCCCGGTGACGTACTTCTAGCTACCTCCTAGAGGTTCCAGAACCTTGAAAATAGTACCTGTGGGAGACATTTAGCTTTCAAACTGTAACACCGACGTCATAAGACTTCTGTATAACAAACAGACACAAGGCTCATAAAGTACCAGGCACACCACCTTACACAAAGCGAGCCTTTGACAAGTGATACTTGTTGTTGGCTATCATTCTATTAATGTCAAAGCCTACAAGCTATACTGTTGTAGAGACCAGCTTCCTGTACCTATGACCTGCCAAGGTAGAGAGCACTCAGTCTTCCCAGATGGCCCATGTTCTCCTTCAAATGTCGTTGGACTTGTGGTAGCTCTTCTAGGGTCTGTGTTTACCTGGAAGTCCCATTATTCTCCACTCCACTGTTAGACATTCCAAATCCTCCCCACGGGCTCCCTCCCTTGTTAATGCGATTACACATGGTGATTGTTTCATTAAGCGCCTTTTCATAGAGTGTTTGGTAAATACCTGGCAGAACGTGAAAGCTAATTATCATCTTAATTGGTGAAGATGAACTGGTACATAATATGTGTGATTTAATTATCAGGGCAAGCCCTATGAAGGTTAATGAGAAATGAAAACTCATAAGCAAAGGTTCTGGGGTTTCTGGGCAGGTAATTGCTAAGCTTTGGAGACAACAGAGCTGATCTCTACGACTTTAGCACCTCGGGGTGCTAGCCTTTCCCTTTGCCTGGATCAAAAGATGAGAGCTGCAGTCTTATCAATACGAAGAATGAGTCCTCTGGCTGCTTAGTGTGCTCACTTATGTGAACACACTTTTTCTCTCTCTCTGTACATTTTCTCCCCAACTTCACTGAGATACATGAGGTACATATTAAACAATTTTAAGAGTGTGTGCATGCGTGTGTGTGTGTGTGTGTGTGTGTGTGTGTAGGAATTACTCAGTTCATTGTCTGTGTGCTCTTTTGGCCTTGGATCCCTTCTTTCCAAAAGGCCTGGGATGTTCTTCACATTGACTCCGCCACCCCCCACATTGCTGTCGTGCCCCGTGACTGACCCTTTTCTCCCACCATCTTGGACTTGTCCCATCACAACATACGATCCTCAAGTTTGCTTGAGAACCAACTCTCTGGTAAACAAATGTTGCCTTTCTAGAAGACTCTTCAGCCACGTGGACTCTTCACCGTAACTGCAACTCTGCTCTCTCCTGGGGCTGCTGCTTCCCCTGCAGGCTTCACATTAGGATCTCTTCTCTTCCTTCTTCAACACAGAGATCTCCATCAGGAGCTGAGGGTGGCATCCCCTACCCTCTCCAGTGTTATGTTCAGACATTTCTCTTCCACTCTCAGGACAGGATAGCACCCTTCCCCCAATCTTGGCTTCCCTAGAGCCCCCGATAACACGCCTTCTTCACTGGGAACTCCAATCCTACCTCTAGGTTCCCTTGATGCACCCCTCATCCAGCTGTCCTTTCATTGCATGTCTATCCATTGCATGGACCACCTCTCTAACGTCTAGGCCTCTCTCAGGATTGTTCTCCTCGGCTTCCACTTCCTTCACCTCCTATCTAACCATTGCCTGAATCTGACAGCATCCCAACAGCTCCTTCAATATCTTATTTACTATTCCTGCTCAGACACTTGTACGCTCACTCATCTCTATGCTGGTCATCACCCCTTGCTCCCCGTATCCTCTCCCTAGACTCCACTTTCCTCCTTCACCATCTACTTTGGACCTTGTGGTTTATGATTTAAATTTAATTATCATTAAATTTTATCATGTTATCATTTATCATTTAAATTACTTTCCTGCCACCATTTTATTCTCTTGCCATTCCAAACAATTACTAACCCACAATTCTTTCTTCCTCCCCCTCTTGGCTATGGCTCACTGCAGGCAGAGTATTTCTCCCTGCTTTATGGTGGTTGAGACTGAGATTTCCATGTGACTTGTTTCGAATAGCCGAGTGTGGGCAGTGGTGATGATGCGCTGGTTCTGAGCCAGGGCCTTAGAAGACCTCAGATATTCCTGGTCCTCCTTCTTCAGCCTTTGCCAACAATAGGAGAAGAACATATCTGGGTAGCTTTGGGGTTTGAGGAGAACAGAGCAGACTCACACACACAAACCTGCAATGTAATCCAGAACCACACAGCTAGCATGCAGACACATGAGCTCAATACGTGTTTGTTATAACTATAAACCACGGAGATTGGAAGTAGTTTATTACATGACATCATTGCATCAGTAACTAAGAGAGTCTCCTGGATCTTAATCCTCCTTCCAGACCCTTCCCATCAATATTCAAATGTGTATCTCTCCCATCTTGTAAAGAAATATAATTCTCCCCCACCCCTGCCCTTCTGTGGCCTTTCTACCTGCTGCCACCTCACCGACTCCTCTCAGGTGAGATCCTCCTTTTCTTACAGTCTTCCAGACTCACCTCCTTTTCTTGCCTCACCCTCCTGCAGTCTGACTGTGTTCCCCACTTTCCTGAACCTGCTCTTCCCGGGGTTTATCCAACTAATATTTACTGGGTACCTGCTCTGTGCTCTGCCTAGGCATTGAGGATACAAATATAAAACACTGGTTGGAGTCTTGACCGTCTGGTGGGGCATTTGGATATGTGAATACCCAACGTACTAAGCTACACAGGAGTGAAAATGATATGCAGGGAGTACAAAAAAAAAAAAAAACAAAAACAAAAAAAAAAAAAAAAAAAACCAAATCCAGAGATCAGGGACTCTTCCCTATCTAGAGGCCTCAAGTTTGACAAAGAATAAGCAGAACTCAGCAAGCAACAAAAAGGTGTATGGGAGGGACACTTTCCAAACGTTGAGGGGAAAGAATTGCCTCCCTTAAAGACACAAATCCCATCACTCCCAGGCTTAAAACCTTCATTTTTTGTTTTTGTTTTTAATCTGTGCAGCTGTGTGAGAGAAGATCTTTGGTGGTTATTTTATCCTCACAGTGCTTATCATAAGAATTTGATAAATATCTGATATTAACAAACAAAAAGTTAGTATGATTCTCTCTGGTGAAACATTAGCATCACTAGACATTGTTACTCCCTAAATTCCTTGGCACAGTGTTATTGATAATTAAGTGCTAGAGTAAAACCAGTACTTGTTTCCTGTCCAGCACAATATCATGTGCAGAGTTGGCGCTCCATACGTGCTTATTAAATGCATACCATGGTTGGTATTCAAGAACTTGGGGTAGTCTATAAACCTATAGTTTGCAATCCAGTCTCAGGTCAGGGAACAGAAAGTGATATTCTGAAAAGATATGATGGTTTTATAAGAATACTCCACGAATAAGTACTGATCTCATCATACTTTAAGCTTCCTGTGGCAAAGTCTATGGTTTTCCTCGGAGCAAATTGGGTCAAGATACAGGCAGACTGCAGCACTGAGGAAGTCTCACACAGATGGAACGTGAGCTGGACCTGAGATGTAGTGTCATTTTGTAAGATGAGATGGTAGAGGTACACCTGTTCAAATACTGATAAACCAAAACTTGTTGAGAATGGGAACTGATGGCGAAGTGACCAACAGCAACCCTGGAACAGAAACAGTGATGATGGACAGATTGGTGGGCAAAGGGTCCACACTGTTATGAAAGACCATAACCAAAGGCCAGATTGAACTCAACATCAAATAATAACTCTTGCTCCCTGATAGCTGAGTCTCAAATGGACTTTGATTGAAAACATCTGGAGCAAAAGGAAAATGCGTTAGCATATACATAAATGTTACCAGGCAGAAGAAAAAACACCATCACCTTTTCCCTCTCTATATACAAGTTCCTGTAGGACAGGGACATACATTCATAACAGTAGACATGGATGCACAACTCCCAAATTGAGTCACACTGCTAAGACCAGAGACCCATTTCTTAGGCAAAGCTGCAAGTCCTTGGAATTCCTAAAGCCTTGAATGGGCCCTAATGTAACTGTCAGTTTAATCTGCTTACAAACCTTAATGGATCAGGAAGTATCTGAGATGAAACAAGAGAACCACTGAAGCTAACAGAACCGTTATAAGAGCGCTCTTTGGGAAACTGGTACTGCCTGAGTCCCAGCCATGGCTGCACATGGTGGGCAGTACCATCAGGTGTGTTTGTGGGAAGGGAGTGGACACACCAGAGTTTATTGAAGCCTAAAATGTTGATTGATATTCTATGTCAATTGTATTTACATCAACTTGCTCTTCACAATTTTGAGTCATTTTATTCTTGTATCACAGAGAGATTAGGATTTTCCTGGCACTAAGACTTTAAACCTACATTTTGGTGGGGTTTTGTCCTGGGAACTTTCAGTTCTTTATAACTTGCATGCAAATGAAGTATAGGAGAAACTATAGCTGGATAAAAAAAAAAAATAAGGAACGAAATTCAGCTAGCTGTAATCCCAGCAACCTGGGATAGCTGCCGTTAACTGGCTGATATATGATTCCCCTGGACCTTGGCATAATTTCTAAAATAAAACTTAGAGCATACCGCGCATATAATTTTGTATCCTGACTTTTATTTGACAATGTGCCCTGAACATCTTTTCATGTCCATGAATCACTCCCCACACATCTCATTGTGACAGCCGTGCAGCGTTCTGCTTTACGGGTGGTGGTGAGGATAATCTACTGTCTGACATCTAAGTTGTCACCGAGCTTCAGATGTCGTAGCAGTAAATGATGGCTCAGTGGACCTCTGCACGCCTTCTGAGTTACCCCCTTGAGTCTTTGCCCTCCTTTCTGCTCTCCCTTCTTTATCCCCTTGCCTCCCTCTCACTCCCTGTCATCTTTGTGTCCAAACCGTACCTCCTAGGGCCCCTTAAACCACCACGTTCTCTGCCTTTACGCTCTGGAATCTACTCTTCTCATGTCTCAGAAAGTTGTCCCACCACGTGCGGTTCCTTCCCCACCACCTCTCATTCTCCATTCTTTTAAAGCAAAGGGTAGGTGTAGTAGTATCCCTTTCTTTTCCCTTTCACTGATGTGTAAGGTCCATTCATCGGGGAAGGGATACTGTCTGCCTCGGTCAACTTCCTGGAAGCAATGCCAACACACAAGCAGTACTCCATCAACATCTGCAGAGTATTCAGTGACTAAATTCCTCAGGACAAGACTGCTAAGCCAGAGGCCCCACTTGTCAAGGCATGCGATGCATGTCCTAACTGGTCGCTTGCAAGGCCTTGCACTGACTTGCTTTGGCTCTGACAGTGTGTAAAGTTACTCATTTCCCCACAGCTTTGACGCATGTGAAGATTCGAGAATCATTGCTCTCGATGGATCTGTCTAGGGAGCCCTGACTGGAAGGATGTGCAGTGGCTCGTGGAGGAGGCTCAGCACAGTAGGGTAGAAACATGAAAGTTTGTCTTTTCCAAGCCCTGCTTTCTGCTGTGTTCTGTTGAATTCCCTTTCCCCATCACTTAGTGATATTTTGGGCAAAAAAAATAAATGTTCCTGTCACTTTTAGTTATTAAAAACTCAGTCTAGTTAGTTCCAAACTCAAAATGTGTGTTTGTTTCAAAGCTCTTCTTTCCCCCTGCCGTCTCAAGGCCCAGGAAGCTCTAGGGACCCAGAGGTGGGAGGAGCTGTGTGGCATCTTCTTTCACTTCTCTGCTCTTCCTTCTCTCATGTTAGGCTTTTCTAGACTTGGGAGTAGAAAAAGGGATGAGGAGATGACAGGCATTTCAGTCCAGAAGGGAGCAGAAGTCATGAGGGGGCTTCACCAATCTTGATCTAATTAGGTCTGGTTCTGTGGGAAGTCAGTGATCAGCTCTGGTATGGCACTTCCCATGTGGACTGTAGGATTCTTTGTTGGAGCAATGTTCAACTCAACCAGGACTTCAACTTCATATAAGGACTAACTCACTTGGATAAAGGTAAAGTCTCCACTAACTTGTGCCCTGCCACCTCTGAAAGAAGATCTCATCACTTACTCTAGCAACCAGCCTGACAGGTCCCAGCTCTTGCCCCTCCTAATCCCACACCCCTTTAGGTCAATCCACAGAAAAGGTTGGTTTTCCTCTCTGTCCTTCAAAGATCAAGGGGAAAAAGAATGGAAGCACCCCCAGTTCTTCCTCCATAGGCCCTGGTTGTGAAGCTATTGCCTCAAAAAGAAGCAGTCCTTCCTCAAGGGTGTGGGGAGGCTCAGAAGACTCAGAAAGTACAACTCACTAGGTTCAAGGAGCTCCTGAAAGTAACAGGATTCACAAGGTTCCTCCCTAAGGTTATAGAAGTACCAGCAATGGCTAGTAAGAGGAGATTTAGGCTGAGCTGCCTGCACGTTGTGTAGGAAGCTCCAGAAATGCAGCTTTGTGATTCATTGCCCATGTTGAGGTGGGCTTTTAGATGATGTAACTGCTTTTGAGTCATCCACATTCTTAGAAATAACTCCTTACCCATACTCCTGTAGGTAACTCAAATACACTACCAGTGGTTTCTTTGGCCTTTGGTACTCTATCTAGGGTGAACAGAGATTTGTTCGTGTCTCAGCAACCCTACAAAGCATCCTCCTCCTTTGATGAACTACATTCATAGCTCTTTTGCAAAACTCTCTAGACCACAAATGGCCACTGGTCTCTGGCCATGGATGTCTCCCAGGGGAGACAAAGGACATGATACTGCAATTGTAATCATTCTGTAGCCATCTCATCACACCATTTCCTATCCTCACCTTATATAAATGAGAGTAGAGGGAAAGAGGTCAGAATAGAAGGCAGGTCAGAGGTGGTAGGTCAATCCTGCAACCTGGGACTTGCAAACGGCAGTGTCAGAATGTGTTGGCTCTGCTCCTTGGCCTATCTAAATGGAACACAGGCTTCATTGATGTTTCTCTCATGCTTTGGTTTGGGTCTTGGCAGCAGTTCTGGGCAGCATAACAATCTCATCATTTTGCTGCAGATGTGCCCATCCTAATCCACAACAATTTTTATGTAATTATTGCAGAAATCAATCGCATATGGCTATTTCTTAAAGCAACACTGGGGGGAAAAAAGGCTGTAGGTGAGACTAAGAACTTTGCGATTAAAGGGAAAATGCCCACATAAAAGAAGTGAGGTTGAGTCCAGAATCTTGCAAGGTAGGACTCTGGGATGATAAAGAGTGGGACCATGAAGAAGTACTGGCTCTTGTGCCTCCAGGAGCCTGGAAGGTCAGGAACCTCTTGTTCAGACTTACCTGTAGTTAGAGGCAATCAGTGTCACATGCAAATCAAGAGGGAGAAGAGGTCCTAGTGAAACCCTGCACTGACTTTGTCCTCCAAATGCAAATGCCACATCCAGTTGAGCAAAGACTGGCTGAAATCCCCACCTTCCCACTGTCAGTGTTTGTAATGGTCCATTTGGTCACTTCCAGCACCTGAGCTTTTATAGCTGATTGAAGAACCCATGGGGGGAGAATGAATGGCAGGAATTCTTCCGGCCCCAGTATCCACTGGAAAGAAAATCTGGGACAAGGTCTCAATGAATCATTTGCAATGACCGGGCCCTCTCTTCCTTGCTAGGTGGTCTGTGGAAGTCAGATGCTCACTGAAGCAACTACAGTCAGTGTTAGTGGCCTTGGGATTCATTAATCTTGACTTCAGTGGCATTGATTTCTTGTTTAGTAATTAGCTTACCAGAGCCCTTGATGGCATAATCTGTCCATTTACATAATTAAGACAGAAGTCTTAGGTTTGGATGGTAGCCAGGGCACTGGAGACTGGACACTAAGGGCAGCAGGTGCAGGACAGCTTGGAGTCCCAGCATTATGGTCTTACTAGCTGATCCCATTTACCCCTGTGACTTCAGTGGCCTGAGAACTTCTCTTTAGGCACATATATTTGAAGGCTGATGCCAAGGAGATTAGCCTACTAAAACTGGACTTAGAGAGAGGCTCTGATTTTTTAAATATATCTTCACAGTTTCATTCTTGTTCCTTCAAAGAGCAAAGCCCAGTTATCCTTCCCTTTAGTATAGACCAGTCAGTGAATCCTCCCCTCCTCCTCTTCCTCTCAATTTGTTCTGGGGTGGAGGGATGATTACTGGATTATGATGCTATCCAAGCAGCTCATTGAGAACCCACACTAGGGAGAAACTGAGGCCTTCTACCAACTGACAGTATGCACTGGTTAGTCACACTAGTGAGCTCCAGTGGAAGTGAGTACTCCATCCAGCCTCCACCAAGCTTTCAAATGACTACAGCCCATAAGTCAAGCCTATAAGACCCCAAGAAAAACCTGCCAGCCAAGTTTTTCCCAAATTCCTGACTGTGAGATAGTAAATGTTTATTAGGATATATGTTTTTAAAAATGATTTATTACTTAAGTAAACCAAGCACAACAAAGTGTTTCATTATGACATTTTTATTCATGTACATAATATATTTCAATCACATTCACCATCTTATCTCTCTTGTCCTCCTCACCCTCTTATTGATCCCTTTCTTTTACTCACTCACCCTCTTCCACTTTCATACCCGATGGATTTTATGAAGGCCTCTCACAGGAGCATGGGTAAGGATTTGTTTGCAGAAGCACAGGTACCTTCCCAGTGGCAACACAACAAAAGAAAATCTCTCTCTCTCCTCCACCAACCATTAGCTGCAAATAAATTCTCAGGGAGGGCTGAGCCCCATGATTCCCGACCCATACCATGACAGGCTACTGATAGGCTCAATTATGTGCAGGCCTTGTGCAGATTAATCACAGCTTCTATGAATTCAAGAGTGTAACAGACATGCCATGCCCATAAATCAGCATTCTACACTTCCTGCCCATCCTCTGGCTCTTATATTCCTTCTGCCCTGTCTTCCGAAGTTCCTTGAGCCCTGGAGGGAGTGGTATAGATGAACCACTTATGACTGAGCATTTAACAGTCATTCTCCTAATTACTTTAACCAGTTATGAGTCTCTGCAGGCATTTTTGCCCACTGCAAAAAGAAGCCTCTCTAACCAAAGCAAACAGGAGTGCTATTGTAGTGGGTAGCTGTTCCAGCTTTGACCTGGAAGTACTACCCCCCACTGAGGCTTCTGGTAACTGTCATGCCTACTTATGGCCTGCCCTAGAGCCTTAAGACCCGGGATCCAGATGTGCTGGTCGCTTGGTTCCTGGTAATCCTGGATGTTGAATGGTAAAGCGAGCAGAGTTCTCTAGAGAGCACTGCTGGACTGCACTTCACCTTTCCCAGACCCTGTAACCAACCCCTTTACTTGTAAGCTACCCCCCAAAATAAACCTCCCTTTTAACTACGTGGAGTTGCCTTAATAATTCCACCAATATGCTATTCTATGATCTTAAGTATATTTAATTAGAAGGCAGCTTGGTAGGCACATCATGTCTGTATTTAGCAAAACAATGGTAGCGTCCTCACTAGGGCCTATGATCTCTCTCCCCATGGTCTTTTGACTGGGTATACAGAACCAGAAGTGAATTCTTTCCTGTGAATCAGGCCTCAAATCCAATCAGAAAGTAGTTGGTTACCCCATAACAGACTGGTCATTATTGCATCTTTGGGCACACCTTGCCTGTCTGGTCAGTACAGCTGCCCACAGGGTCCACAGCTGAGTAAAACTGTTGATGACAGTTCTCTGTAAGCAGCCTATATAGCATCTTCTGATACTGTGAGGTCTAGACAGCAGGAAGGAAGCTCCCAGCCCAGTTCCAGCCTGACTGCTCTATGTCCTGCAACTAGGGTAAGACACCAAGTTGTGAGGTAACCTGATACATACAATAACTAATACATAGGATATTAATTTTTTCAATGCTGTTTTTAAAGTGTGCATGATTTGTCTGCATGTATGTATGTGTGTGCACCACATCTGTGCCTGGTAACCCAAGGAAAT
This sequence comes from Peromyscus aztecus, assembly GCA_902168405.1. Taxonomy (NCBI): domain Eukaryota; kingdom Metazoa; phylum Chordata; class Mammalia; order Rodentia; family Cricetidae; genus Peromyscus; species Peromyscus aztecus. Next base: position 32,011 of record CABHPQ010172493.1, read on the forward strand.
GAGAAGAGGGTGGTCTAATCCTGGGAGTAGAGTTATAGAAAGTTGTGAGCATCTGTGTGGCTGCTGGGACTCAAACTCAAGTCCTCTGCAAGAGCAGCCGATGATCGTAATCACTGATCCATCTCTTCAGCCCCCAGTGCTGTTTCTTGAAGAAAGAAAGAATCTGATCAAAATAGCAAAACAACTGAAGTGTCATGTTCTAGACCATAAATTCCTATGGCAAGAATTTGCCTTATAAAAATGTGTCTAAGATGTAAGTAATCATCTTTATAAAAGGTTCATTGTGGCATCCTCTCAATAGTAAAAAGAGAAAGCAATGGGCATTCATATCAATAGAGTTGAATAAATTACAGAGAAAAGCCAAATGATTCCATCTAGGCATTAAATTTGCATTTAAAAAAACCCTCAGAATTCCAAATCCAGATGGTTTAATTAGTAGGTGTCTTAGTTAGGATTTCTAGTGCAGTGATTTTTAAAAAAATGAGCAAAAACAATTTATGGAGAAAAGGGTTTATTTTATCTTATGGCTTGTGGTTGATTATCCAGGGAGGCCAGGGCAGGAACTCAAGGCAGAACCTGGAGGCTGGAACTGATGCAGAGGCCCTGGAAGACCCGCTTACTGGCTTGCTCCTCATAGCTTGTTCAGTCTGATCTCTTATGCTATCTAGGACCACCAGCCCAGGAATGGCATTGGTCACAGGGAGCTGGGCCCTCCCACATCAACCATCAATCAAGAAAAGATACCACAGGCTGGCCCACTGCTTTTTTTAATCAAGGTTCCCTCTTCTAAAAGGACTCTAGCTCCTGTCCACGACATAAAACTAGACAGCACTGTAAGTTTACCAGCAATTTATGGGGGGGAAAAGTATAAATCTTTATACAAACAATCTTGAAGAAGAAAAAGAGAAAGGGAGAAGAATTCCCAAGTTAGGCAGAATGTTGATTCTAAAAGTTGACAGAAATAATTTTTAAAAGGAAAATTATATGTAATCATAATTCATTAGCAGATTCAAAAATTTTCAAAAAGCATCTAAGAAATAGCAGTAGGGGCTGACGAGATGGCTCAGGAGGTGAAGGAACCTGCAGCTAAGCCTGATGACCTGAGTTTGATCCCCAGAACCCACATGGTGGAAGGAGAGAACTAGCGATCAGAAGTTGTTTTCTATCATCCATTTGTGCAAATGTACTCCCTATAAATATAACACAGAAATGAAAGACTGACTCAAAATTGTTAAAAAAAAAAAAAAAAAGGTAAACCGAAGTAACTTACTTTATGAAGAGGTAATGAGGACTGAGTGTTCCAAGGTCTCTTACTCGCTGCAGAGTGTCTCCATCAAACCCCTCCCACTCCAGGGCTCAGACAACCCTGTGGAAGCGGAGACAGAAAGAGCAGAAGAGACCGAAGGGATGGAAGACACCGAGAAAGCAAGGCCCTCCAAACAAACATGATCAAAGTTGACGGGAACTCACAGAGACCGAGGCAGCGTGCACAGGGCCTGCAGGGTCTGCATGGGTCCTCCGCGTGATTTTATGGTTTCCAGATTAGTGTTTCTATGGGATTCCCAAGTGTGTGAACAAGCGAGTCTCTAACTCTTGTGCATCCTCTTGGGCTCTTCCCCTTCTGTTTGTTTTGTCAAATTCCAATGTGTCAGGTTTTATTTTATTTTATTATTTTATTACTGTCCCTGTTTGTTTTCTAAGGAGAGACAGAAAGGGAGTGTGTCTGGATGGGAGGGGAAGTGGGGAGGAATTGGAAGGCATACAGGAAGGAGAAACTGTAATTGGGATATATTATGAGAGGAAAAAAAATCTATTTTCAGAAAAACAAAAAGAAAAAGAGACCACAAATTTGGGAGGGAGCTGGGGGGGGGGCATGGAAGGAGTAGGAGGGAAAAAAAGAAGGGGGAATGATGTAATCATATTTGAACTAAATATTTTTTTTAAAAAAAAGAAAAGCCATTGGGGAAAGTGATGGGGAGAAAAACACATTATCACAAAGTGGGAAATTATCTCTTGACAAAATGCAATATTTATTGATGATTTTAAAGACTCATTTACCTGGAAAAACACAGAAAGAGTGCTTTCTTAACACTAGAGAGAAATGTTAGGAAATAGAAACAGATGCTTAATACTAATGCCTGCAGCCTAGCATTGTATTGCAGATCTTGTCTGGAGCATTAATGCAAGAAAAATAAATCAAAAATACAAAGATTACAAATGAAGAAATAAAATGTCACTGCTCACTGACAAAATTATTATGCACCTAGAAATTATGAAAGAGTTTACAATTAAACTACTATCATTAATAAAAGATTAGTAAGCATGCTATATACAAAATATGGTCTTTTGCATACCAGCCACTAATAGAAAATGAAATGTATGAATTACATATTTTGTAATACCATCAAAAACTGTCAGCATCTAGGAATACAGCTGTCTTCCACTATGACGGACATTAAAGAGTTTTGCTAAAATGGAAATCAAGGCTTCTGGGGTTGCATGGTATAAGATGCTGCCTCCATGTGATACAGTAGATTAGAATAGTCAGGATAATAAATGATCAATTCTACTCCAGAGAGAAAACGACAAGCTCACTGGGAATAATTAAAGGGGTGGTGGGAAAGGTGGTAACTGTAGAGGCACAGAAGCACAGGATGGTGAAAATGAGCAAGGTTAATATGGCTTCAGTCATGGCTCTGCAACATGACAATGAAAAGGTGAACTAAACTGGGCAGTGGTGGTGCATGCCTTTAATCCCAGCACTCGGGAGGCAGAGGCAGGCAGATCTCTGTGAGTTTGAGGCCAGCCTGGTCTCCAAAGCGAGTTCCAGGAAAGGCGCAAAGCTACACAGAGAAACCCTGTCTCGAAAAAAACCAAAAAAAAAAAAAAAAAAAAAGAAAGAAAAAGAAAAGAAAAGGGGAGCTATGCAGATTTAGTAAAAAGAACCCAGGACCCCTGGCTAGGAAAGAAGTCCTCCAGCATAATGGGTCAGCAATCTAGACAAGGTTCATTCTATCAGTCACGGTATACTGGAGGACTTCGCTCAGAAACCCTCTTGAGAAGACACCTAGTATCTAAGACTGAGCTACCCTGAGACCCTGACAACAATAGCAATCACAAGTCAAGGATACTGAAGTCAACCAACCATAGGTCCAGGGTAGACACAGGTTTGGGAAACAGTCTGGAAGACTTAGTGAACATACCAAGAAGTACAGATGCCCCAAGAGTCAGCTTGAAGGATACAGTGGTTGGAAGCCCCATTCTCTGTAGCAAGCCATTGACCTCAATACCTGAGAATAGCTGTGGAATTTGATAGCCCTGACCTTGAAGTCAGTGGGCGGCCCAAATTTTGGAACCACCGATTTGTCACAAATTTGATTACCAGTAGGACTGAAAACTCTGAAGTTGCAGCGTCCTCCTTGACTTCTACAGCCCGGCTCTTCAGCAGTGTATTTGCATGTGAGTAGGTTTGGAAAGCACAGACACTGATCCTCTTTTTACAGATAGATCTCAGTGATGTTTTCTCCTTCTTCTCTTCAATGTACTCAGGAGACACTTAACCAGAACACTGGCTTGTTGTGGAATATTACTTTAACAAATACTAAGAAAAAAATCAAAATTAGTTCTGTATCTTATATCATAGTAGAATAAAACCAGAAACTATTAGCAAAATAAACTAATGAAGCTATACAAATACATGAAAAGTTGACCAATATACTCTTGAATGATCAATAGGTCATTGAAGAAATTGAGGAGAAATATTTTAAATCCTAGAATAAAGCAAAATAATAGCGCAAGTTATCAGAAATGTTGGGATTCAGCGAGTTCTAAGAGGGAAGTCTATAGCTAAAAGCATTTACACCTTAAAAAAAAACTCAAATAGATAAATATACACCATGAGTCCTTAACAAAGCAAGAACAAGCCAGACCTGGTGGTGCAGGCTAGTAATCCTAGCTACTTGGGAGGTGGAGGCTAGAAGATTGCAAGTTCAAGACCCACTTGTATTACAGAGTAAGGCCAAGGCCAGTCAAGGTAACTTAATGAGACCTTGAGTCAAACTTGAGAAAAGAATTTTAAGAGGGCTGAGGATATAAATACGTGGCTCAGTGGTAGAGCACCTGTTGGCACAGATGAAATCTCTTATTGAATTCTAATACTGAAGAAAGAGAGAGAAAGGAGAGGGAAGGAAGGAAGGGAAAAGAATGAGTAAAACCCAAATCGGTAGGTGGAGAGAAATCCTGAAAATCGGGGCAGAAATTAATGAAGTGGTGATGGAAAAAAACAGCCCAAAGAATCAAGAAACCAATGTGTTACAGCTTAAACGTGAAATGTTCATGCGGTTGAACACCAGGTCCCAAGTGGATGACACCGTTTGGTGATGTTATGGAATCTTTTAGACCTGGTGCCTAACTGGCAAGTGAAGGCCATTGGAATAGAGCCAGAAAGTCATAGCTAACTCCAGGTATGTCCCAAAATAGCTGCTTCCTGATCTGCCAAAATGTGAGCAAACCACCTCGTGCTCATTCCGCCGAAGACCCAGACATTTCACCACCAAGCCTTTCCCACCATGATGGTCTGGGTGCTTTCAAAGTATGAACCAAAATAAATCTTTACTCCATTAAATTGCTTCTTGTAAGATATTTGGCCATAATGACAATAACAACAACAAAAATAACTAATACCAAAAAAAAAGTTGGTTCTTTGAAAAGCCTGACAAACCCTTGGCCAAACTAACTAAAAGAAAGTGAGGAAAGGCTAGTATTAATAAAATTAGAATTAAAGTGGGACATTAAAACAGATGCCAACAAAATCCAGAGACTCTTTGGGCAATACTTTGAAAATAGATTTCTGAAAGGATAGAAATGATAGATCTGTAGACACGCCTGACCTACCAAAATTAAATCAAGAAGATATAAGCATCTTTTTTTAAAATTGTAATTTTTTATTGGGAAATAAATATACAACTTGGAATGAATTTGAGGCAAATTGTGCCATAAGCAGATTTTCTTTAAGTGGCTAAACAAATTTTAAAAAGCAAGTAACAATAAAAGAAAATGTTTCTGGTACAATACCAGCAGTACAAAAAAAGAGTGTACGAGTACCTGGATAAAACACCCGTTTTGCAATAGTGCAACTTTGAAGTACGTATTGTTGACTGTCCACAGTCTACGCTTCAACAACAACAACAGCAGCTTTTTAAAGTCCTAAATGACTTTAAAAAGGCATAACCCAGATGCTCCCTCATTTGACCAACTCCATCTAAGTTCAGATATGCAGAAGGGCTTGGATATATCCAGAGTAAGCCACATACAACATGTTACTTGTTTTCTAAAATAATGTTTAAGGACAATGACAGAAGATAAGGGAAGACAACATGGAGGAATGAAGTCCTAATTACTGTACATGCATATTTTCTTGACAGTAGGGGAACCTTTTACAGATAAGTTACAAACAAAGAAAGGCAAATAAACAATTTTGTACAAGAAGTTTAACACATTCTGTACAATGTCTTCACTTTGCAGTCATCATTTGTACAAACTCTTCATAGTTACCTGACCGTCCCCATCGATATCTGCTTCCCTGATCATTTCATCCACCTCTTCATCTGTTAGCTTCTCTCCAAGGCTTGTCATCACATGGCGAAGCTCTGCTGCACTAATATAGTCATTACCATCCTTATCAAACACATGGAATGCTTCTCTAATTTCCTCTTCGCTGTCTGTATCTTTCATTTTTTTTGCCATCATTGTCAGAAATTCAGGGAAGTCAATTGTGCCATTACCACCTGCATCTACTTCATTAATCATGTCCTGTAGCTCTGCTTCTGTGGGGTTTTGCCCCAGAGACCTCATCACAGTCTCCAGCTCCTTTGTTGTTATGGTCCCATCGCCATCCTTGTCAAATAGTGAGAAGGCTTCTTTGAATTCTGCAATCTGCTCTTCGGTCAGTTGGTCAGCCATGCTGCAAGGGCTACCGGTTTCTGAGGCGCGACCACACAACCACTTGGCTCGCTCGCTGCGCTCAGACTCGATATAAGCATCTTAAAGAGATCTGCAATGAGCAATGAGTCAAAACAGTCACAAAGAGTCTCCTGTGGTGATATATTGTGTCCCCCAATATATTGTACATCCTAAAAAACTTATTTGGGGTCGGAGGACAGAACAGCCCCTAGATAGACATAGAGGCCAGAAAATGGTGGCACACACGCCTTTAATCCTATCACTTGGGAGGCAGAGATCCATCAGGATCTCTGTGAATTCAAAGCCACACTGGAAATAGTCAGGCATGGTGACTCACATTTTTAATCCCAGGAAGTGATGGCAGGAAGCAGAAAGGTATATAAGGCATGAAAACCAGGAACTAGAACTGGTTAAGCTTTTAGGCTTTTAGCAGCAGTTCAGCTGAGATTCATTCTGGATGAGGACTTAGAGGCTTCTAGTCTGAGGAAACAGGATCAGCTGAGGAACTGGCGAGGTGAAGTGGCTGTGGCTGGTTCTGTTTCTCTGATCTTTCAGCACTCACCCCAATACCTGGCTCCAGGTTTGTTTTTATTAATAAGACCTTTTAAGATTCATGCTACAGTCTCCCAATAAAGAAAAGCCCAGGACTAGGTAGAGTCACCACAGAATCCTATCAGGCTAAATAAAAAAATACAAGTTTCTTATGATTTCATAAAAAAAAACTGTCAAACTCATTCTTTAAGGACAGTAATATTCTGGTATCAAAGTTGGGTAAGGTCATAACAAAAACAGAAAACTAATAGACCAACTTCTCTGATGAACATAAATGCAATAATTCTCAATAGAATACTATCACACTGAGCTCAGCAACACATTAAAAAAAGCCACACACTACGATCAAGTTGTTTTCATTCCATGGGTGTAAGAGTAGTTCGATAGCGTAGATCAATAAATGTAGTACAGCATACAGACTCGGGGCTAGAAACCACATGGATTCTCAAATCAAAGGGATCATGCAGAAAATACATTTGACAGAATTCAATACATTTTACTAGAAAAGCCCCCAAAGAAAGTAGAAGCACAAAGAACATGCCTCAACATAATAAAGGCTGTATGATAAATCCATAGCCAGTATCATATGAAATGGAGAAATACCAAAAGCATTCTGTTTAAAATTAAGAGTGAGACAAAGGGGCCCACTCTCTTTGTACTTATTCAATATAATGGGAATACAAATGGGAAAAGAAGAGTGTGTGTGTGCTGGGGGAGGGGGTGTATCATGCATACTAGCTTAAAAAAAAAGAAAGGAAAAGAAAAAGAAAGTGGAAATAAAACCTCCCTCATTGACAAGCAATATGATCCTATATTTAAAAGACCCTAAAAACTCCACCAGTTAAACACTTTCAGCAAAGTAATAGGATGTAAAATCAGTATACCTTAACCGAGAGTTTTTCAAGCCAGGGACAGTGTGGCTCACGTGTAATGCACTCAAGAGTCTGAGGCAGAATGATTGTAGTGAGGTACAGAGTGACTTCCAGGCCAGCCTGGGCTATAGATTAAGTCCTTGTCCAAAACACAAACAACAAACAAACAAAAAAGTAGCCTCCCTACTTTTTTTTTTTTTTTTTTGGTTTTTCAAGACAAAGTTTCTCTGTGTAGCTTTGAAGCCTGTCCTAGAAGTAGCTCTGTAGATCAGGCTGTCCTTGAACTCACAGAGTTTGGCCAGCCTCCTCTGCCTCCCGAGTGTTGGGAGTAAAGGTGTGAGCCACCACCACCCAGTGCCTTTCTACTTTTACCAACATACTTACTGAGGATGAAATCATGGTGTGTGTGTGTGCTGGGGGAGGGGGGATGTATCATGCATACTAGCTTTAAAAAAAAAAAAGGAAGGAAGGAAAAGAAAAGGAAAGGAAAGTAGAAATAAACCCCAATGAAAGAGGTGAAAGATTTCTACAGCAAAGGTTCTCAAACACTGAAGACGACAGTGGACAGCTGCAAGAATCCTGTGCTCACAGACTAACGCTGTGAAAATGGCTGCATTGCCTAAGTGATCTGCGGGCCCACCATAACCCACCCCTCCTCATCTGTTGCCTTGAGGACAGCCACTTTGATTTGACTGTGATGGCTTCTCGATGATCAGGGTACTGTGGATGACAAGAAACACTTTGTCTCATACCATAACAATCCACTTTGTGATGCAGATAGGAGTAAGTTTTGCTCATCAGAAATGTCTCACGGTGCATTCCAGAGTTCTATGTTTATAGATTTTTGTTCCGATGCAAAATCTCATAGATTGTAGGATGAATCAGCCAGATTTCTGCCATTGTAATGAAATGTCTGAGTTAAAATTAAAAGGAAAAAAAGGTTTTATTTTGATTCACAGTTTGGGAGATTTCAGTGCATGGTCAGGGACTGCTGATAATGAAAATACTATATACTTGGTTTTTTTTAAGTAGAAGATAAGATTTTAAATTTTTTACTACAAAGGTATGATAAATGATTGATGAAATAGATATACTTACCTTGATTTAAGCACAAAGTATATATTGATTTAACCACAAAGTATATACGCACTGAAACATCACATGGTACATTATACATACATACAATTTATAGAACCATTTGTAAAAGGATTAGGGTAACTGACTGCCAGTGGAAAGAAATGCCCACATTGAGGGGTGGCATGGGCAAGTCACAAAGATCTTCTGTGTCAGTTACTGAGATGTGAGAGCAGAGGAGAAATGGTTTCTTCAACACACAGGGTTAAAAATTGTCCCCCTTCCAAATTCATGTGTTCATGTCCAGGATCCCAGAAGTGACCTTATTTGAAGACAGTCTTTATTGAGGTCCCGAGGTTAAAGCAAGGCTGTTAGGATGGACTGCTGTTCCATATGACTGATGTCTTTAAAGGAAGAGAAAACTTGGAAGTGAAAATGTACTTAGTGGGAAAACTGAAGAAAAGAGAGAAGACGGCCATGTAGCACAAAGGATCCCCAAACTGATCTGTCTCTCTCCATGGTGATTTGTTGTTTCCAACCTCCAGAGCCAAGTTCGGAGTCCTGGGTCCTTTATCACGCCAGCCTTAGGAAACTAATACAGTTGGATAGTGGATGGCTGGAGGCTTGGTAGATAGACACATATGTAATGGAACAAAAGCAGAAAACATGAGTGATGGATGCCCTGATTTCCAGACAGTCACTGTAAAGCACTTTCAGAGTTGCCACTGGGTTTGAAAAACTGCAAGTGTCTGGAGAGGAAGACCATTACCAAGTATTCTTTTTCAGCAAAGAAAAACAATGCTCTTCCACGGTGTGGCTTCATTCCTAGAAATTTCGTGACTAGATAATTCCCCACCCAGAAAAGAGCAAAAAGCTTCAGATGAAAGAGCAGCCAGCTCATCCACAGTGACATTTAACACACATGGACACAGACAGACAGACAGACAGACACACACACACACACACACACACACACAGAGGGAGAGAGAGAGACAGAGACGTGCACACCCTACATGTTGACTCAGAACTTCTTTAGAGACTCTATTCCAAAACCATCAAGTAAAAACACCTCTGTGTAAGTACATTCTCACTTGTTTCATTGTCCTGTGTGTGACGATACAAACAATCTGGAAGCAGCTTGGCTGCTCATCCCCTGAGGGGCAGCTGGCTAAATGGTGGTTCATATGTGGGACACTGTGTTTCAGTTCAGTGAGTTGCAGCTGCATGGTTGCATGCATACTCTTAGCCACTGCCCCATACAGCCACTGCTGTATGTCAACCCGTACTATAAAAATCATTGCACAGTTTCAATAATGATGTAGTATGTAACAGCATCATAAAGGACTAATGAAAGGTTGAAACAGGACATTCTCCTGTGAAGACTCTAGTAGTAGTTAAGCAACTTTATCTTCTAAGTCATTCCTACAACCCAGCTGGAGGAGGAGGAGGAGAAGGAAGAGGAGGAGGCATCCAAGGGTAACCAGAGACACTGACCCTGAGGCCAGGGGCAGAAGCAAGAAAGAACCCTGGAGTCAAACCAGGGAAGCAAGCTGAGGGGGAGAGCCAACCATTGAACGGGGTTGACACTGGAGTTTGGATCTGGTGATGGCAATGGGGTTTATTCATTGAGAATTCAACTCTTACAGGGGCCAGCAGGAGAACAGCAGATAGCTAAATTACTAGAAAGACTTGGGCCAGAAAGTGTGGGTTTGAGAATCTGGCTTTTCCACTATCCGTGGGGCAAGGCACATGCTTCACTCTGTTTCATTGTTTGTAAAAGAGGTGGAAGAGTGAATGGTGAGAGAGCTAGGTGCCTACCGGCAGCGTTCAGAGGCAAAAGCCATGTTATTAGTATCTGAGTTCATACAGCAGATGCTCAGCAAGGATGACAACAGTCATTATCACATCTTCCTGTGCAGACCATTCATTACAGATGCTCAACCGTGTCACTGTTGGCAACAGTATCATGATGTCTTCTTAGTCCTCGGAGATGAAAGGAGGGAAACACTCTGCCTTCCCTGCTTTCTGTTCCACAGGCCAGGAGCCTCCTGTTTCCTCATCTTTTATTATCTCTGTGTGCAGCTGAGGAATGCAGCCTTTAAACAGCTCAAATGGCCGGAAGCCAAGGGAAGAACCTATCACAACACTTTCCTGGTAATAATTGGCCCTGATTCATTCGGGCAAATGGTTCATGTGTGCACTGTGCCGATGAAGACATCAGGGCTTGGGGACTGAGCTTAGGTATCCAGCTCAGAGACAGATTTTAATTACTCTGTGGGGAGGGGGGAGAAAGAGCTGAAGAAGAGACAGCAGTTGGAGGAAGAGGAGGAGGAGGAAGGAGTAGGGAAGAGGAGGAGAGAGACAGAAGAGAAGCCAAGACTGGAGCAAGAAAAGGTTGGCTTTTTCACAGGGACAAAGTGGATAGAATGAAGCTCAGGCATTATTCATGAGAACCAGAAAGTGATAACCTACCCGTTTCCATAAATTAGTTCTGGGCATGTTTAGATCGAATGTTCCACTCTGGGAGATCCCATGGTTCAGCCCTGTCCTACACTCTGTCTGGTTGGATGAGTTAGATGGCGGGAGATATACCCATGTGCCTCCAGACTGAGAAGCCCAGAAATCAAAGAGGTCCTTCCCCATCCCCTCACCTACCAGGTGAACCACCATCACATCTCAGATGGAGGGAAAGTCTCCGTAAACTTTCCACACTGCACTCCACCTTGTTCCTTTCTAAAGAAGTCAGATCTTTTGACTTTCTGTCTCACATATTCAACAGCCCTCACAGGCAAGAAACCTTCGCTGGGTTTCCCTGGCAATTTTGCCGCAGCGTGCCACTCTCTTTCCCTGGGGGAAGGAAAACCAGTTTCTTCTTGAGTGCTCATAGAGCTTCAGGTTAGAGTCTGCCCTCTGTAGTGGATATCTGTTCTACCTATGACCTTGAAGTGCCAGCCCCTGGGGCATGGCCTTAGGGCTACCCTTAAGACCGGAGAGACACAGAGAGCTCTCTTCTCTCCCTTGGGCACTTGGACAGTGCAGACTGACTCAGGAGGCAGAACAGCGTGGGACAGCACCTCAGACACTGCCATGATCCGCCTCTTCTGTTTAGTGAGTTTTCTTTCCTAATAAATTCCTTTTACCCTTTAAGCAGACTCCCCTGGATTTCTCATTATAGCCCTCCATGAAGAATACCCAACTCCATTGAAACTTCACATTCTGCCTTCATCATGAACAAGTAGCTGGGGTCACCCTACTCTCCATCACCCTTTGGTCCCACCAACACTTCAGAGGTGATGGGGAGAAAGAGAAGAGATGGCTTCCAAGAAAGGTTAAGGTTAGGGCCCAGGTATCATCTGTCAACTGGAGTTATCCACAGCAGCCTCAGTCCTCAAGATTCACCTGATTCTTTGACCTCAGCAGCACCCTGCCATTTGCATTTTTTATAGTACTGTGACAGTATCACCTATCTGTTGCCCCCCAACTCTGAATCACTTTCCACAACAACCCTAAGGGGTAGACAGTGAAAGCAATTATGCTGGTTGGCTTTAACTGTAAGCTGACAATTACCTGAGAAGAGAACCTCAATAGAAGCATTATCTAGATCAGGTTGGTCTTTAGGGAACTGTCTTGATTGCTGATTAGTGTGGAGGACCCAGTCCATTGTAGGTAGACCCATTACCTGGGTGGGGGTTCCCGGATTGTATAGGACAGAAGAAATCCAAATGAGTAGAAAGTAAGCGAGAAGCCATTCATTTATTCTCTTGTTCTTAACCAAGGGCGTGATGGTTCAAGTTCCAGCCTGGTCTTCCCTGTAAGATGGGCAAATAAATCTGGAACTGTTTCTTCCCCAAAGCTGCTTTTGGTTGTGGTATTTTTGTCACAGCGACAGAAACGAAGCTGGAATAAAATCGCTCTCTGGGAAGGCTGGCCAGACTCTTCTACCTTAGCCTCTTCTACTTCCCTCCCATCACCCAAGTCTGGAAACTGAAGTTTGTTTGGTTTTATCTCCCTTTGGCAAAAGCCTCGCTGTACAGTGCTGCCCTGGGTTGGCCTTCCTATTCTGTCCATTGCATAACAAGAGCCTTTGTTCCTGGCTGAGCGTCGACATTACTCAAATGTGACAATGCTTCCTTTGCCCTTGCCCCCCTCCTCCCAGCTCATCAGCCTCAACCCATCCACACTACATCACCGTGAAAACCGAGTCAGCAGGAAACAACTGGAAACTGATATGTGATGTTTGATGCGTTGCTCTGGGTGCTAAAGAGAAACCCATGATTGGCAGCTTCTCTTGAAGGTCTCAGAATTGCTTGGGGGCCTTGTCACCTGTCAGCGCACAAGTAATAAGCTATTAAAGTTCACCTACCCTATCCAAGAGTGTGGTCACTGCAGGACTCAGGCTTCCCTAGTGTTATAGATGCCCAAGAAAGACAGGAACCTGACAAGGTCATTGGGTCCATCCTCTAGGGTCCAGGCTAACCAGACTCTAAGACTAAGGAAAGTCCATCATTTTGTTTAGTCATGAGATCCACAGTGAGGGAGGTATTCTATTCTCATTTCACAGATGAAAGCATTAGCTTTGATGAGGAGAGAGCCAGGAACACAAATGTAGGCTTGGTTTCAGCAATGGCCTTGAAAACTTAAAGAAAACATTTCCAGGTCATTGCCCCATCTCCTGCCTCTCAGCTACTTCTGACCAAGTGCAAAAAAGGTAGGATGGGAGCCGAAGGTCTGAACTCTAAAAGGGGTTCTTTGTAGAATGGAGCCTGGGGAGAGCCTGCAAACGTGATTGCCCTGCAGGAGCACCCTCCTGAAGATGTTACTCACTCTTAACGTCTTGGTATGAGTAATTAAATCAGAAGCACTCTTGAGATCCGAACACACATGTCTCCAGCCCAAAGGGCAACTGCCTCACTGAGATCTAACAGAGAAGTACCAGACTAAGGAAGCAAGGGATTGTGGGTGGAAGAATCCAGGATCCCCCACTAAAGCTACAAGCTGCCCACAGACTTGGGTTCCACTCATCAGCTTCTTGCTGAGAGAGAGGTCTCCCTGAGATTGGTTGGAAGTAGGTGCATTACCCAGAGCGTGAGGATGGGGTAACTTCCCCAATTTGGAACCCAGCTCTTGTGGACCACTTAGGTTAGAATGTTTGTTTCTCAGGCTGGAAGGGTTTTATCTTTCTTTTGTCTTCAGGGAGCAACGAAAGCTATTCCTCTATGGGGGACTCCATTTCTTTGGAGGAATTTGTGGGAGCAGCACCTCCAGCCTTTGTGTATACCTCCACTCCCAGAGCTGCCCATTCTGTGGCTTGGCAAGAGCGTAAAAGCAGGTCACCAGGGATCCCAGGATTTGAGTAAAAGAAGGCAAGAATAGAAAAAAAAGTACAAGGTGGGGGAGGGGGTGGAAGCGATGTTGGAGAAAAAAGGGAGGAAAGAGGATGTGACTGTCAATACTGATTGTCAACTTGACAGCATCTAGAATCTTCCAGGAGACTAGCCTCCAGGTGGCATGTCTAGAGTGGACTGAGGTGGGGAGCCCATTCCATGGGCTGTGTCCTGGAATAAATAAAAGGTGAAATTGGGCTGCGCGCCGGTGTGCATCTTCTTTCCGCTTCCTAACTATGGATGTCATGTGACCTCCTGTTCCTGCCATCAGGACTCCCTCCACCACGAGGGAGTGCATCCTTGGTCCCTAAGCCAAGCAAACCCTTCCATCCTTAAATTGTATTTGTCAGCTGTGTTATCACTGCAGTGAGCGAAGTAACAAACACAGAGATGAGGGAGAGGAGGAGTCTGGGAAATGATAAAGTGAGGAAGGGGTGGGTGGGTGTAGATGAATTTCTAAGCAGTCTTATTAAATAAAGAACACGGAGCCAAATACTGGGGTGAAAGCTGTAGAGATCAGGGAAATAGTGGGAGCCATCAACCACCTTACCTCACCAGCTCTGTAGCTTCCAAAATGTGAGCTACTTCCTGTCTATCCGTGCCTTTATTGCCTTGCTGTTCTGCCCTCTCATTGGCTCTTAGCCCAGCTACCTCACTTCCTTGTCACTGCCTGTCTGTACAGACCTCCAGGTCTCTATGGTTGGTACCGGGATTAAAGGCGTGTGTCACCACACGTGGCTCTGTTCCCTAGTACGGCTTTGAACACACAGAGACCCTGCCTGCCAAGTGATCGGATTAAGGGCGTGTGCTATCACGGCCTGACTTCTGTGTTAATGGCTTGCTGTTTCCTCTGATCTCCAGGCAAACTTTATTTATTAACTTCAGCACAAATAAAATATCGCCACAGGTGGGGAAAGAAGACGGGGAGGGGAGTCGCAGGAGCTCTCTGTTTCAGTCTGGGTTGTATGACTTTGTCCCTCCATACTTGCTCGGAACTGGCTGTCACTGATAGTGCTTTCCCTGGAGGGTGACCCAGGCTACACAGCAGAAAATAAAAGCCGTTATAGCGGTGACGATAATATTAATAAATAAAACAGACTAAAGGGTTATTAAGTCAAAGAAAAGCTGGCTGCAGAGAGAGCGCCCCACTTCCTACGCAGCTTTGATGGGTGCCTAGGGAGGATTTTAACTGCCTCAGCCACATGCTATTCCAAAGCTAGGAGAAACCTGGGCATCTCAGGGGCTGCCTCACTCCTTCATTTGACAGAGAAGGTTCTGAGAAATTCAATTATTTTCTCACTACCACTCGGCAAGTTAATAACAGATTCTGACTCAGGGGAAGCTTGGTTCCCGATCGGAGAGGTGACTGTACAGATCTGAGAGTCTGGGAGTTTTGACGCTAATCAGCTCTGAGTTCCAATCCCAGCTCTTCCCTCTGGCCCTGCGGTTGGGGTTTGGCTCTTTTAGAGTTTCCTGTGGGAAGAATTAAGCGAAATGCAGCAGTGAAAAAAATGGATAGCTCTCTTTTTAATATCAGCCTGGGTCAAAGTTGCTTTCTGCTGTGTGAACTAGGGTTCAGCTGTAGCCTCCTGTCCTGGTGATGAGGATGGGAACATAAGAAAAGAACCTTCTGGGTTAGTCCCTGTGGTGGTTTGAATTAGGAATGGCCCCCATGGATCATTTGAATGCTTGGTCATTAGGGAGTGGTGCTCATTGACAGGGACTAGGAAGTGTGGCTTTATTGGAGTAGGTGTGGCCTTGTTGGAAGAAGCGTGTCACTGGGAATGGGCTTTGGGATTTCAAATGCTCAAGCCAGGCCGTCTCCTGCTTTTCCTGCTGCCTGTGGATACAGATGTAGGACTCTCAAGCTCCTTCTCCAGCACCATGTCTGCCTGCTTGCTGCCGCACTTCCCTCCAGGATGACAATGAACTAAACCTCTAAACCTGTAAGCCAGCCACAATCAAATGCTTTCCTTTATAAGAGTTGCCGTGGTCATGGTGTCTCTTCACAGCAATAGAACAGTGACTAGGACAGGCCAAGACTCCAAGAGACCACAGCCCAGAGGGACTCCAGGGTCTCACTATGAGGATAACATTTTTATAAAGTGTCCTTTCCAGATAACTGGGACTTGGGGGTGTTCCTCAGTTACCCCTTTCCTATCCTGCCCCAAACTCATCTCCTTCCTCCCCATCCATTCACCCCACAAGATAGAG
>CABHPQ010172494.1:0-12208 GCA_902168405.1 Peromyscus aztecus
CACAGTCTTCAGTTCAGAACAGGCCTCGCCATGCCATTAAAAGAGGAACAGGTGTGCTGTATGCTTTAGACATTCAACGGGCATGATGTGGCCACCAGTCCCCAGTTCCCCTGAGGGGAGTTAGGATTTCAGGGGACAGCACATCTAAGGGAGCCCGTTCAACTTGACACCATCTAGGAAACAGAAGGTGCTAGGCTAAGCATGGGGCACCTAGAAGTCACCACGTTCGCTGTGTAGACTCAAAGAACTCTGATGTGGTGTTGTAGACCAAAGTACTACCTGGCTTGGCCCATAGGGCTGGCCTAGATTAAGAGTCAGTTTGTGAGGGGACTTTGCTGAGCCCCAACACTGTCCAGCAGGGCACTGCCACTCAATTAGTGTGCTTTTACAACTGTCTGAGGAGCTTCGGTGTTGAGACCACACACCCTGTTTGTGGGCATCAAGGTCCTCGTTCCCCTGAGTTGGCCGTCTTGAGGACACATGCTGAGGCAAGAACCGTGATGAGGAGGGCGCCAGTGCCACTGAGGCTGTTTAGAAGCAGAGCTGTGAGGCCGTCTATGCAGTCTACATCAGTTTGGCTTAGTGCTGGGCCCAGCGGGCCTTGGCTAATCATATTCACTGCTGCCAGGATGCCACTCTCCTGCCTGTCCCGTGTGGACACATCTCTGAGCCCTTTTCTGGACCTCCAGCAGGGGAGGCGTGGGACAGCTATCCCTCAGCAGATAGGCAGCTGCACAAGAGGGGGGCAGGCCCACCCTTCCTGCTGTTTTAAGGACTTGTGGCTTCGCTTCTTGTGAGGCTCCTGGAAGACAAGGGTCACAAGCCTGAAGTGCATGGCCGAGCCCTTAAGGATTTCACCTGCAGACAAGAGGGAAACAAACGTAGTCAGCGTGAGTGGTCAGCCCCTGCTGGAGGCTGGAGTCAGAGGCAAATGTGCTGGAAGGCAGGAGCCCGAGAGCTGGTTAGGGGGACAAGCACAGGGCTTGTTCCGGAGAAGCTCCTGAAGCCTAGATTAGCCGGAAGCCTTCCACACTCCTAGAGTCTTGCCTCTTACGCCACCGTACACTGAGTGGCCAGACCCCATGGCTCTCCCTTCAGGAGTCGGTTCATGCTCCAAATCAAGTGGTCTGAAGCAAACAAACGAACAGAAAACCCCAAAGTGCCTTTTAGGACTCTCAAGAAAAGAAGCGCTGGGCCGGAGATGAGCAGACACATAAGGAGCCCTCTGTAGAAGGGGAAGACGTTCAGCAGGAAGTCCTCCGGGGAGGTGCACGTCCCAGTTATCAGTGGGGTGGAGTTGGCAGGGCCTCAGAGATAATCTGAGTTCTACCAGCACAGACTTGGGGCAGCAGGCTCAGAGATGAAGGGGCCAGCCAAAGCCACACAGCCAGTTAGTGACAGGCCTGGGGCCTAGCTTAGGCCCCAGGCCCGTGACCCTCCCCACGGGCCTAAGGAACTAGAGAGGCAAGCTTCCACAGGCTTGGGCCAGTGGTGCCGGAGGCGGCCGGGTTACCTTTGCTGGGACGGGAATATGGCTGCACAGAGGTAATCTTGTAAGTGCCGTGCTACAGAGGCTCGAGAAAGAAAGGAGTCATCAGAGGAGAAACGGCAGTTAGACCGAGGCAAAGGAGCGAGCTACGACACGGCCCAACCCCGCCCCGCAGGGGCACGGCGGCAGATGGGATGAGGGACTTTCTGGGCAGCTGCTCAGCTGCTCAGCTGCTCTGGCAGTGTCAAGTCTACGTTCAGAGGACAGTTTCTGATCTTTAAGTCCCATCACACACACCAAGTTTTCCCTCACACTGCTTCCCGGGGAAGGCCCGGCACTTAGCATTTGAGAGGACTGTGGAGAATGTCTGCCAGGGATAGGGAGTCTTTCGCCTTAGGGGGCAGTGTTTATCTTCAAGTTTTTTTTCTAGATCAATGAGACTAAATAAAGATTTTAAAGACAAGGATAGGCCCAACCTCGCAGCAATCGCAGCGGGGTCAATTTGCAAGGTTCGGTCTACTTTGATTTTTTTCCCCCCATAGAGCCCTTGAGGAAACTCCAGTGCACACAAATGGCCTCAGAAGCAGACTCCCAATGTCTCTGCCGTCAGGTGCCCCCTGTGCTGTATTTCCCCAGCCTCCTCACCCCACATGAAGGACAGAGAGCTACAGGATGGTACGGGGAGAGAGGGAAATAAGATGAGGGCAGGCAGAGATTAGGGAGGGTGGGAGGGTGGCGTTTGCTGAGGAGCCATGACCTACACCGGACCAGAAACATCTTAGAATGTCAGAGCTGGCCAGGGGCGCCACAGACAGGGTGACAGCTGGTGGTTGAGGACAGGCTCTGTGGCCGAGGGCTGCAGCGTCGTCCTTACCTCTAAATTAGTCCGTGCTTTCTTCAAGACATCATGGGTCCTTGTCACTGGAAACAGAAAACATCCTCACAATGTGGGAATTACCACCTGAATCTGGCTTGCTTGGCACATGCATCCTAAAACACGTTCTCTGCCACTCAGTGTGGTCTGTCTCTTCTAGCCACACTCTGTACCACCATCACCCCTCAGTCTCTCCCCTTTCAACATCCCTGAGTCCCTCTAGTCACTATTCCTCAGCTGCAAGATTGGGTGTCTGGAAGAGCCCTCGCCATGTGCCCTTCAGGGACACCTACAGTGGTTCACGATGTACTGTTCCATGCTTTTCTTCTTCTGCTTGGCTGTCTTCAGCCGCTCATTAGTTCTCTGAAGGAGCTGTTCCTGTTGGGACACTTGGGCTCGCAGGTCCAGGAGTTCTTTCTCCATCAACTGTCCCTGAGGAAGAGGAATAGACTCAGACAACATTCACAAGGCTGAACACACCTTTGCAGCTTTCGATGGTCAAGCAGAAGGTTACCATCTTCTTGGGATTTTGTATTAAATTCCCTCCTTTAGAACCTCTTAAACCTTAGCCAGGCAGTGGTGATGATGTACACCTTTAACCCCAGCACTTAGATGCAGAGGCAGGTGGATCTCTGAGTTCAAGGCTAGCCTGGTCTACAGAGCAATTTCCAAAACAGACAGAAATATGCAAGGAAACCCTGTCTCAAACAAACAAACAAACAAACAAACAAACAACAACAAACCTTTCAAACCCCAGCTGGAGACAGCTGAGGACCAGGCCATCAGAGAGACATGGAAAAGCCAAAGCCTGCTAGGGAAAGCCTCGCTCTAGGCTCGCACCAAATCCCAACCAAAAGCAAGAGCTCTGTTCAGCCCTGTAGAATTTCCTTAACTCCTCATCTCGAGTGACACTTAGGAGTTCAGGGATGTTATATCCGAAGAGATGGGACTGACCAGTGGACAATGGAAAGTTTGCAAATATCTGCCACTGTGGAGACATGAAAGCTCCTTGAACTGGCACAGCTGGGTCCACAGCCATCAGTACCAGTTACCTGCAGCTGGAACACCTCTGTCTGAGGATCTGCCGACCACAGCCCGCCGGAGAGGCAAGCAGACCCCAGGAGGTGGCTGGCTTTCCCAGGCCTGGCCCAGAGACACAAACGTTAAAAACCGTTGAGATTCCAGAGAATGGCTAGAAGAGGCTCTCATGCTATGATCTTTTGGTCAAGTGGACCTTAGGGGTGGAAGAAGAGTACCACATTGTCAACAGGTCTCTCGGTCAGCTCCAATTTCAGGGTACAAGCCCCGGAGATACCTGGATTCTGGGCTGGTTACGTCTACTTCCCATGTTCCTTCTCTCTGATGTCTCATCAAGAGTTGGAGGGTGGGAAAAGAATGTGTGAGAACCGCCATGGAGGCAGCCACGATGGCTCAGAGGTCTCCCTCCAGGACGGTCCATGAAGATTCTGCCCACCCCAACTTGCCATATAACCCCTGACCATTAAGAAAGCTGAAGGAGTTGGGAGCAGGGCCATATTGGCATGGAAAAGGTAGGTTTTAACCAGCCGAAGACAGCCTCTTACCGCTTTGCCTACCAGTCCTGGACCGTGCGAGCTTGGCAAGGCTGCTCTCCAGAACATGGTGAGGAGGGATGCTGACTCATCTAGGGTGTGGTTCAGAGCATTGGCGCTGCTCTGCAGCTCACGGACACTTTTGGTACCTGGTACCTGGGAAGAGAGGACAGGCAGCCATGGATGTCACTGGAACTGGGGCATCCCATTACTCCAAGCACAGGGCTCAAGCTTCCTGTGTGAACACACACAGGACACAGGCCTGCTGGAAACCCTGGCTTTCCCTTACAGTTCTGGGACAGCGGGTCCCGTTGCCTGGAACCCTTCTCCCAGGATGCCCTACAGGCTTCCAGAACTCCTTCTTGTGTTACATCCTTTGTGAAACTGTACCTTCCTCGTCTGTGACGCAAACACAGAGGAGAGCCCCTCACACTGTGCCTGTCACACCTTATCATGCATACCGACAAGGAACTCTAGCTTGCTCTTCAGTAGTGGGTCCCTGTAGACAAGGCTGTCCTAGGCAAGCATCCATGGGGGCCAGTTTCTCAAACAACACCGTCACTTGTGCCTGCTTCCTCTTAACTACTGCGCACACTGAAGAGCTTCGCCGGCTGCCTCCCCTCTTCGGCTCGGCCTGAAGCTGCATTATCAAGTTCACTACCCTTCTGTGTACGCAGGTTCCCGTGGATGCCTGCCCACCGGATTGACTTCGATCTAGACATGGCTTTCTGCCAGCATTCCTATTACAGATAAGCTACCGAAGATGATAACATAATGGCATGGTACGTCAACATTTTACAAGTGCTCTGTTACAAAGCACGGAGTCTCCTGGGGTTCTCAGTCCAAGTACCAAGTCAGCCTGGTCTGTAGCAGGGTGGAGATGGGAGACAGGAAAGAAAGGTTCTGGCTGGAATAAACGTAAGTCACTTCCTCAGCGACTGGGAGATGTAAAGCACAGATGTACTGACTGTGCAAAGGAGGTAAAGTCAGGGGAAGAGCGCCCCCCCAGAGTGTCAGGTTCTTACCCCTACGCCCTGAGCTTCAAGTCCAGGGATGCTACACGCCGGCCTCACAAGAGACAGGATCTTCTGGACCAGCAGCTTGCCTTCCCTGATCTGCTCTTGTAGAGCACTGTAGTCATCAATATGGCCGATGACATGTCGGCCGTGCTTGTTGGCAAAGGAGCCATCAACAGCATTGCCCTCCAGCTTGGGAGGGTTCTTCATCACTGTAGAATCATCTAAACCCAGCTCTGAGGAGGAAACGAAGATAGGATCCACTGTTAGACATAATAATAACTTCAGTTTCTCTACTCCAAAGGGACATGAAAGAGGCAAAGAAGCAACTCAGCCTTCAAAAACACAGGATGGTAGAGTCCACAGAGCACTCTACGTCCTACGTGTTTATAACTCTTCTTACGTCACTGCGTTAGACACATCATACTGTGTTGTGGTGGTGTTAATTGTCACCAGCCAGAATTTGGAATTACCTGGGAGGTGGGCCTCTAGGCATGCCTGAGGTAAATCATGTTGATGGCATTAGCTTATGTGGGAAGACACATCTTAACTGTGGGCAGAACCATTCCCTAGACAGGGTATCCCGAGCTGGATGAAGTGGACAAGGTGTGCTAAGCACCAGCATACATGTGTTCACTGCCCTCTGATTCTGGTGCCAGATGCCATGTGGCCAACTCCCCTAAGTTCCTGTGACTTCCCTGCCACGATGGAGCGAAACCTGCAACAGTGAGCCAGCAGCAGCTCACGTACATTGCTCTTCCCTGGGAACGCTGTCACAACAACGAAACAGATACTGTGACGTTTTTCCACTGGTGAAACATGCAGGATACATACTATTAATGAGGACGTTTCTGGGTAAAAGAGGAGCCAGAAATAAAGCAGTAGAATACAGAGGAGTCCCGCTGAGAACAGAGCAACGGCAGAAGAAGAAAGCGGGACCAGAGTGGCAGACAGGGAGAGTGTAGGAAGAAGAAGAAAGGCCGAGGACCGCGCAGAGGCAAGAGACTGAGAAAGGCCTCTGGCCACAGGCGCCGCACGCACACAGAGCTGGCCGAGGGCCGTTGGCATCATCAGTCACGTTCCATCACTATCCGAGTCTTCTCCTTGCTCTATTTACCATTTGTCCTGGTGATGATGGCAGGGTCTGAGCCAGGAACAGAGCGAGAAGAGCTGGGGAGGACCGTGGCTGGAGAATTCAAGCCAACATCCCGGACTGGAGGGGACGCAGCTGAACCTAGGGAGCGAAACAGCCGCCATGTCAGGTCCGCCAACGTGCCGCACACTGAGCCACGTGGTGCATGCATAGCCCGAGACAGACCTCAGGCAGCCAGCACCCAGAGGCCACAACACGGAGATCCAGCAAAGCGCTTGGTGGGCACTCCTCTGTGGAGAGTATGTTTCAGAAGAACGCCATGTCTAGTTGAAAACATTGGTAGATATTTTATAAGCCCAATTTTGGATATAATTTGCAAATACTAATTTGTAGTATCTAGTACAATGCCTTGAATGAAATATAATTGTACATAAATGTTCATAGTATGGATGTTAAAAATGCTGAGTAAGGGAAGAGAGAAAGGCTCAGTAGGAGAGCATTTGCCCCAGCACTGAAAAAAAAAAAAAGTTTACCAAAGAATGACTAGGTTCATGAAGACTTCAGTTCAGCAGTCTGGTTACCATCCTTGTTAGTGCAGCAAAGTCTAGTCACCTGCTCTTGAGCCTGATTCCTTCCTAGGCTCCTGATCCTGACTCCTAGCCCTAGTGACCCTTGCTTGTCTATTAAATGTCTTGGGACTCCATCTTCTCATGGGAAATGCAGAGATGGGGGAAATGCCCTATTTCAGTGAAATGGTATATTTGATGACACCTGGTAAATTCTAAAGCAGGACATAAATATGAGGGATCAATCCTTAGCCCTTGACAATTATTTAATGCTACCGATAACCATACATGCTATACTTCTTATCAGTCCTATTTTCAAGTGGAGTAAACTAAGGGTTGAACATTCGAGAGTTTAAATACTTTGCCCAAAGCAGATAACCTGTAAGCAGCAAACTTGGGAGTCTGGAGACAGGCCTGATCCCCAGTCCCTGGTTGTCACTCGGGAGGCCATGTAAAAACATCTCCCGTCTCTGCCTGAGGCGGCAGGGCAGTTCAGCGAGACTGCCCTTGTACCACAGACACCTCCCCTGGCAGAGGACTCTGCCTCCCTCTTCTTCCTTACCTTGGAAGAGTGGCTGTGTGTTTGCAGGCTCCACATCGGCTGAGAACTTCTGGCTAACAGAGGACGGGCTGAGATTGGCTTTGCCAGCACCACCATCCAGCTGCTGTTCCAGCTGCAGCCGCAGACAATTGTTCACTTGAATGCTCTGCTCCAACTGCCCTCTCAGAGCTCGTATCTCCGCCACCAGGTAGCTTAACTCACTGGGGACTTGGTGGCAGGAATCCAGGCTGAAAGCTGAAAGAGGAAAGAGGGAGACCTAGGATCAGTGACCATGTGTTTCCATGTAACAGTCAGAAGGCTGCTCTGTGGCATTCCTTTCTGCCGAGGGTCCCACTGGAGTCTCAAGGGCTTGGCCACTCACCTGTGAGACACAACCATTCTCATACAGCACCAGGAGCAGAGCTAGGGGGGCCCTGACTTCATTATGCTCCCCAGGGTGCCAAGTACCCCACAAACTAGCTGTATATGTGTATAAGATGTGTATAAGATGTATATGTGTATAAGATGTGGCCTCACCATGTGGACATCATATCTACAGCACCATGGTCTCAGGTTGAGTGGGGCTCTCAACAGCCTTTGCTCTACAATTTCCTTGCATAAAAATGATTCTACCAACTCACCTGCCTTCAAACCCGTGAGCAGCCTCCGAGCTGGGCCTCCTCATTCCATAGTTCTACCACTGACACTCTTCTTAAGGGCACCCAGGCTTGACCCAGCCGTTCATGTCAACAGTGCCTCACCCTTGGGCTTCACAGAGAAGGGGGAGAGGGTCCTCATACCTTTCAGGTCTGTCTTAGGAGTTGCACAGAGTGACTCGTAGATCTGGAGCTCTGACTGCAAGGAGAGGGAGAGCTGCTGCTTCTCTTCACACTGCTGCTGCAGGAAGGCCAGCTTGTGCTGCAGCCTGCCGAGGAGAGAGAGGCAAGGGTTCACTGAGCCACGTGGGGGAAAGGAGCTGCGAGCCACCCTTTGCCTGGGGAATCTTAGCCCCAGCAGTCAACTCGTGGGGTGGGCTGGCCATCACTTTCACTTAGCAGAGTCTGGGGCAGGTGAAGTAAATCAGCCTGAAGTCCGAGCACTAGCTCCCTTCGCTGGCAGCAGCGCAAACATCACAGGCCCCTCACTGGCCCTACAGTGCCCTCCATGCCGACAGGCAGACGCAGGGCTTCTGCGGGCATAGCGACTTGCAGGTTATGGAGAAACAGGTGATGTCTGTTAGGGGAAGCATGGGAATGCTCTCCTGCCCGTCTCTGACAGACAGAAACCTTTACAACAGGACTTCATCTCTACTTTGTAGCACCAAAAGCTATTCTTTTTGCCCAAGATGGAGTCTTCCTTTGGCTCCAAGCCAGCAGTGTGGCAGGAACAGCTGAGGGGAGACTGAGTTTTCCAAAGGAGGAAACTACTGTTTGGCCAATATCACGTCTGCACTGAATGTGGGGCGTGCCTTGTCAAGGCCCCGCCTACCTGGAGTCCTTTTCCTGGAGGGATAGCCTCTCCTCCCGGAAATGCAAGATCTCTTCCTGCTTCTCCTGCAAGTCTTCCAGCAGCTGCCGCCGCTCAGCCTTCTGCCGCTCCAGCTCCTTCTCCAGCTCTTGAAGTTGGGACTGAGAGGAGAGCAGAGCCTCCTGCAGGCGGTCCATTTCCTGGGAGTGTCCTGATGAGCAGGACACAGGGGTATTTATGTCATGGCCTAAAGCTCAGTAGAAAGTCAACCCCCAAAGACATGTGAACCAGGGGAAGGAAGTCCTGTGTGGGTGAGCAGTCTGGCTTAGGGGACTCCCCCCATACTGGCGTCTGACCCTCTGTTTAAGCACACCTGCTCTTGCTCTGAGGGAAAGCAGCATGTTCCTAAAGCTCAGTGTTTTCTAGGCACTCAGGCAGCCACTCAGCTGTCCACCTTCAGTCTTATCAAAGACCAGCACTGATTTCTTGTTTATGGTTTTTAGAATATATCATCATTTTGAAAATTGGGATATTTGGTGTTTTCTAGCCATGTGACATCTCTCTGATCAAAACTCCTTGAAAATGGTCTACAGGGACTCTTCATATGAGGCTAGTCCTTGCATACAAGTGTACTCATTTGGGTGTCTTACTATTTCTCACCAGTGAGACTGTTCTCTTCCCAGCATGCACTGGTAGGCTCTCTGCCTCCCCCTCATCCTTCAGCCTTAGTTATCTTCCCCAGCAGGGGCCTTGCTTCTCAAGTCTTCTTGTACTGGAGTAGCTACCTTAGAAATATCTCTTCTTGCCTTTTGCCTCCACAAGGATTCCTTCATTCTGGACTTAATCCTTTCATATATTGCTCTTAGCCTTTTAACAGCTGTTCAATAGATATTTGTAAATAAAAATCATGTGTTACTAGTCATACATTGATGTAATCAAGTCAATTAATACAAAAGTAATGTGCCTCCCAGGCCACCTGGGAAGTGACGCCCACTCGTAGGTGACCATGAATCAGGGTTGGGAAAGTTCTAGAGGACATGGAACCATAGGAGGGGGGCCAGAGAGCAGCCTGAGTGAGGGATGCAGTGAGGAGGCAGGGGACTGGCGAACAGGACCCAGACAGCTGCCCACATCTGTCCTTGTCTGGAGATGCATGAGAGCATACAGACACATGCTTCCTGCTGCTGTGGATCCCAGTCACTGTGAGCAGGTGGAAGGGGGCAGATTCCAAACTGACATGGCAGCTCGGTAGACAGCCAGCTGGATCGATGGGGGTGGGCTTTCAGAAAGAATGGGCTTCCTAGAGCCATTCAGTCCCAGAACCTAGCAGCCTGAGGGCCAGGGTTGAGATCTCTTAGGGCAGTGGTTCTCAACCTTCCTAGTGCTGTGACCCTTTAATACAATGCCTCATGTTGTGGTGACCCCCAACCATACAATTATTTTTGTTGTTACTTCATAACTGTAATTTTGTGACTGTTATGAATCGTGATGTAAATCTATGTGCTTTCTGACGGTCTTAGGTGACCCCTGTGAAAACATTGTTTGATGCCCAGAGGGGTCATGACCCACAGGTTGAGAACCACTGTCGTGGGGGCTAGCCCTTTGTAGATAGATTAGCAATGTAAATCTTGAATTGGTAAATCTAGGTAGCTGTTACATCGGCTTTCTCTTTGCTTTTCCAATTGGTGATTGTCATGGCCAGGGTAGAAACAGACCTAGGAAGAGCTGTAGTTTGTGATTTTTGCACAACCCACCTCTGGAAGCATGACTGAGCTGAGCCTGCAGGCTTTGGTTTTCTTCCCTCAGGGCTCTGTTCTCACTGTAGAGCTGAGGCATGGACTCCAGGCCCTGACTGTAGAAGTGGGAGGTGGAGCCTGTCCCAGAAAACACACATATGTCCCATGTAACAGACGCTCTTCCATTCCCTCAAAGATCTGCTGCCCTGACCCAGCAGAAATCGCGGGCCCTCAAGGCCTGGGATTAACCTGAGCACAATGGCTGGTGCTGAGTGGCACCTAGCACATGCAGGCACTGGGACTGTGTAGGAGGCTTTTTCTCCCTAACTGGCTGAGGTTGCTGTGTAGAAGCAGCAATTGCCTGCATGAAGGGTGATCTCCAAATGACGTGGGAGGGGGCAGGGCAGGGGTGGGGACTAATGGCCTCCAAGTGAAGTGGGTGGGGTGGGTCTTCATAGACCTGGCTCTGCTGCTTACCAGCCCCCTAGTATAAGCAGATTAAGAACAAGAGGCCAGATCTTTGCCTGAGGAAAGTTGGGTTCTGAGCTCAGATACATCCCACAGTACTGTATGACAATCAAGTCAAGTAAATCAAGTCAAGTATCGGAGCGCTTAGAAAACTGGGAGGCTCTGTCTTGGGACTTTCCCTTCAGCCAGGACAGAGGGGGGTGGGGCCTTGCTTACCGCTTTCCCGGGCAGTGGAGGTGAGCCTCTGCTGCAGCTGCTCCCTCAGCCGGTCATTGACACATATGGACTCCTCCAGGCGCTGGCGCAGGTTCCGGATCTCACTGAGATGCTCTTCCAACAGGTCGGCCCCTGCAGCCATCCCAGGACAAGGTGGAAGCTAGAACGCTGGTGGCTAGGGTGGGTGAGCTCTGCCAGTGCCCACTCAGCCTGACCCTCATGCCACCTTCCCCCTGCCCACTGTGCCCTTCTTCCACACGGGCAACTCCGCTTAAGGAGCCGTGCGGGCACAGGGCAGCCCCTTGCTGAGGAAAGCCCACTGGCCTCCACGCACAGTGAAAGGGAGCTGCGTGTCACTTAGAAAGTGACTGACAGCTCTAACTGAGCCCGACTACCTCTGGGCAAGGAGTGTCCACCCTTGGGTGTGTTTTGGGGGGTGACAGAGAAGGCCTTACTGCCTTTTCCCAGTCTCTTTATTGTTACTCGACAGTTTTTAAGCAAAATCCATCCATCCATTCCCACCTAAAAAGAAGGCCTAAGGTAAAAACCACATGTCCTCAAGCTACAGGGCATGCTTCCCTACCTCACTTTTAGTAAGCCAGGAATAAGGAGTCCCCTATATGGATCGAAGAACCCAGAAGAAGAAGCACTCTTGGGTTACAAGCAGACCCCTTCACTTTGGTCTGTCTCCTGGAAATTCCGTTTTTTTACTGTTGGAACTGGGCTCCACCACATCCTATTTGCCTCCTCAGTTACACCCCTCCACTTGGTGTGACTGGGTTTTGTGCACAGGACATATTTAAGGGGTGATCCTGTCTATACATTTCCTGACTGAAGAAAAAGTCCCAGTTCTGTGCTTTACCTGTGGGTTTGGAGTTCAGCTGGTACAGTGAGGAGCCAGAGGACAGGTCCCCAGAGATGCTCCCTTTCTGAGGCCTCATCATGTCCCACTGGCCGCTGCTACCCAGGTATCCAGGCTCCGGGATTCTGCCCAGCTCTACGATGCCCCTTGTAGGAGAGTGGGGCTGAGCGGGGTTGAGGTAGTGGGAAGAGCTAGCTTCTGGATGGTTGCTCAGAAGCGTAGCTGTGGAGGCAGGAGGAGCCATGCTAACACCTGGACAGGAAGAAACAAGTGAGAAACAAATGGCATCAGAAGCCAAGAACGAGTAAG
>CABHPQ010172494.1:12308-61284 GCA_902168405.1 Peromyscus aztecus
GGGGGGGGGGGGGGGGGGGGGGGGGGGGGGGGGGGATGTCAGTCCCCCAGTCATCGCAGGACAGCAGTTAGATGAAAACTCAAAAGCTCAAGCCTGACTTCCACCCTCTGCATTTCCTAGCATGAGACACCAAGAGGCAAAGGATAATGAAGGATCTGAAAGACACCTGTGTACACAAAGGAAAAGCCCGGGGTGCCACTTCTGCGTCCTACTGGGATTCCTCATGATAGAATCCAGGAAAGTTCTGGATGTAGGAATCATCCCAGAGTTAGGGGTAAAGAATGTGATGAGCTATCTGACTGGGCGCACCCACAATTGGGAGTATCCGTTTGCCTGTATTAGCTATCCCCCAAAGCTAACCATTAGTCAATCTTTCCAGAGGAGATGGGGTATAAAATCCAGTTAGATGTTTCCAGATTGAAGAACTCTTCGCTTGGGTTGGGAAAACCCTGTAAGGAAAGTTGTGATCTGGATCCCCTCCACAAGATTTGACAAACTACAGCGTGTCATCCAACCGTAAAGAATCATCAAACATGTTCCAAGGGCGGTGGGTGGGACCTCTCCTTTCCTAGGATAATGCTTTCAGAGACAATAGAAAAGCAGAGGCCCCTCCTTGAGACCCTTAAGCAGAGGCAAGAGTTCAGGTGATGTCCTCCATAGCCTGTTTCTGACCTCTCTAGGGAATGTCTGGAAGGAGGGTCGCTATGCAGAGTTTAGATTTCCGCTTCTGTTTTTTAAAGCCCAGAATAGGAGGTGGGGGGCAGGGGAGAGCACAGCAAGGCTGGTTTCTTCCAACGATTACCAACACAGGCAAAATAGACAGGCAGCCCCCTCTAAGCAAACAAGAATGAGTCCATCATTCCCTCCAAGCCGTTAAGACTACTCTGAGCAAGGATTAGTACAATGGCCACTGACCAATTTCAATCCTCAGTTAAAACTGGTTCTCAAATTGGGCTACATGCTAAAATCACCCGAGGAAATGTGAACACACACACACACACACACACACACACACCTGGGCTACCATAGATTTTGCCTTAATAGGCACACACACGTACAAAACCTCACGAAACAGTTTTATGCACAGAGTCCTCCTTCTATTCTTTCCCTTCCTAAAGATCCGCTGACAACCATGGAAAGATGAAGGAAAAGGACAGAAGGAAGTGAAAGCCCAAGAAGGTCAGGCCCCTTTGACATGCGGCCTGTTTGTCGGTGTCAGAACTGCTGGGGGAACAGACGAGTACTAGCCCCTCTGCTGGTCTCTAAGGAGAAGAGCTGTAAAAGCCACCAGAGCGTTGCCGCTGGGTTCAACCAAGCAGGGCATCTGTACCCTGGTACAGAGGGGTCGGGGACCATACGCCAGGAGCCGAAGACAGGCGCCAAGCCCATCTCTCCCACTGGGCAGTTATCTTCAGTCTTAGCTGTCTGCTCTAACCCATGTACTACACAGTTCGGTTGTGAGGCTCCGACAAGACCACAGTCACGTTAGGCAGGCCCTACACTGATGTTCAGGAGAGAGCTGATAATGGCAGATTTGTTCCCTTAGATTCCATAGCCTATAGAATCGGCAAACTCTCCTGAAGTCATGGTCCAGTGACACAAGACAAACTATCCATTTTCAGGGTTGACAAAAAAAAAAAGTGATCCAAATGTCCTCAGGGGCTTTACAGATAGAAACTCTTGGCTGTGATCTGTGGTCAGTAAATATTCTAGGTTTGGAGAATCTTGCTGTTAATCCCTGGCTCACTCAAGCTCTGTTACAGGCAGAGAATGTGACTTCAGTGAAATTCTCCAACCCTTTCTAGTTGTCTTTAAAAGTCATTACTACAAAGTAATTCTTTTTACACCTAAAGTGATGACATGCATAAAACCTTACAATGAGGCATCCATCCAGTGCACACACTCAGCAGATCTTTTTCTATGAACCGAGCAAGCACACACGATTAACTGCCTATGGGGTCAAAGGACAGAATTCACAACAGTTGTTTGTCATGGCCTGTGGTTCCCATCTACCCGTCTACGAGTCTGGTTTCCTGCTTAGGGATGAACCTTGACCAATAAGAAATGGGGCTCCACTCCACTCTGCTTCTGAATGTTGACACCACCCTTTGTATCTCAAGCTGATGATGTCGGGCACTCAACTTCATCAAGAGCAGTCTGCAGCAAGAGATGTAACGACCCCACAGAGCAGTCCGTGCATGTGGCCATATTTTTAATAGTTATGTCACCCTGCGGGGGCAAAGCATAACTTCTTTACCCTGCCTGCTATTCAGCATTTCCCAGACTGCCAGGGATGTGCATTAACATATCGGGTGGTTAATGCGTTAGCAGTCTGTGAGCGCCAGACTGAAAGTCTCTGAATCCCTCCTGTAGCTGATGGGACACACCCCAGAGACCACAGCAGACCAGACGCATTTCAGACAAGAAGCAAGCAAGCTTTCCCTCCAGCTGCCACCTGTGACACATGCCTAGTTTTCCCTTCACCCCCATCAAGCCGAAGCCATGCAGAGCAACAGCGTGGTGGCCGCCGCTAGTAAGCACACCGAGACAACAGGGCTCACTTTCTCCCAGCTGCTTCTGCAGCATCTGCAGCTCCTGCTGAGCCTCAGCCAAGGACACCACTGGTGTCTCACAGCAGCCGAGGAGGGGAGGGCCAGAGGGGCCGAAAGGCATGAAGCTGGGTGGCGTTGAGTGCATTGGTGCCTGGGAAAGGCTAGACGGCTTGGGTGAGGAGTTAAAATGAAAGCCTAGAAGTAAAGAGTTAGGGAGAAAGAAGACATCATTAGAGAGAAAGTAAGAGAAAAAAAAAAACAGAGAAGGCAGATCATCCCCTGATCAGACGTGGGCCTGTCATGTGGCCAGCACTCACTGTG
This sequence comes from Peromyscus aztecus, assembly GCA_902168405.1. NCBI lineage: Eukaryota > Metazoa > Chordata > Mammalia > Rodentia > Cricetidae > Peromyscus > Peromyscus aztecus. The sequence goes on from CABHPQ010172494.1 coordinate 15,182, forward strand.
GTCCAGGCTAAGCCAGCAAGGCCAAGTGTTATTCCTAAGAAGCAGCCTGGCAGGTGTCTCCTCCTTATCCCTTTGCTGGGCTCACCTGCGTATATATCCTCTGCTCGACATGGAGGCAAGATGGCGTGACTCACGCCTACTGCACATCAAGATGGCTATGCTTACTTCCTCACAGGCCCTGGGATGCTGGTCCTAGTGTGTACCAGCCCTTCTCTCTGAGAAGAGACTATCCACTCATCCAGACTCCTTTTGTGACTGTGTTATGATCCTTCCGAGGAGGGCAGGCTAGACTAGGTATTCCTAGTAGGTGTAGTGTGGGACTGTGGTGGGAACAAACTTCAGAAATCCAAAGCGATGTGTTCATTCACAAGAGGAGAAACAGCCATGGTGGTGTGGCTGAGATAGCGGCTTGCAAGCCTGTCTGAGAAAACTACTTAGTATTTTTATTAGCTTATATTAATTGTACAGGAGAATGGGCTCCATTGTGCCATTTCTATATGTGTGTGTGTTGTACTTTGACCGTATTTTCCCAGGAGGGCGCTGTCCTGTTTTTCCTCCTTCCTTTTCCCAGCCCCTTCTTCTTAGAAGGTTCCACCCCTCCTTTGTCTCCTTTTCTTTCCTCCCACCTCCTTTGACAGGCTCTTACTCTGCAGGACAGACTAGCCTCACGTGCTGGGTTAAAGCGTGCACCACCAACTCAGTACACACAGGCTGCCTTAGCGCATAGCAGTAGAATGATAAACTCTTTGAGTAGGACCCGGCAGTTTAATTAAAAAATCTTTTCCCCCCCAGTGACCCACGAAGTCCATGTGCAGCCAAATCTTGAGAAACACTATGAAAATTAGATGTTTTAGTCTGTTTCTTTTTTCCAGTGGGGAGCAGGGCAGAAATCAATACTATCCTGAGGAAGAGGTCTTAATGTCGAAGACATGACTACATCTACCAACATCATTGATCCCCTGGTGCTGGTACTGCATCAGAGCCATCCTGCAATCACCCAAACTGCCTAGAGACACAGCCCAGGCATCTTTTAGGAAGGCATTGTGACGTTAAAACTCCTGACCTTAGGCTCTGTCTGAGCTGAAAGCGGTTAGGCAGGTTATCTATGCTCGGGGTGAGTAGCCCACCCTTCACGATTTCTTGGTTCAGTTGCTGCTCACTTGGAGCCAGACCCACAGAGTCCGGGCTCAGATAGAGAAAGGAATACCCCTCCTCCTTCAGACTGTGGTTGAACTGCCTGTGGGAGGGGTGAGGGTAGCACAGAACAGGACTGTGCTTTTTGGGACCCAGACCTGAGCACATACTACATGAAGGTAGCCAGCCAGACCTGAGCACACACTACATGAAGGTAGCCAGCCACAGAGGAAGGCAGGAAGTGGGGGTGGGCCTTTCTCTACAGTCTCTGAAGCAGAGCTGTGAGTGAGCAGTGAACACTGACAGCTATGCTAAGACACGAAGGTGAATGCTCCCCATATATACATGGTACATATCCTGGACTACGGACCCGTTCATAAATCCACCGATGGTAATGTAAAAGAAACGTCATTTAGCTGTGGCGTTAGCTGCATCACCTATGGAAAAAGGCATGGCACCAGCTAAGTAGGTAGCACAAATGGGATTGGTAGATGTGAGTTTCTTCCTGTTCTTTGGCTATTGTAATCCTGCAAACATGTTTGCCTCTGTTCCCCAAGGGTGGGTTAGAGAAAGAAATGAAGATGCTTATTAAAAAGGATTAGTCAATTATTGGTCAAAACTGGCTCATAGATCAAAGCTTATTGCAGATTTCTTGTTTTCTCATTTCTAAAAATCAGACACAGATGGTGAATGAGAACGACCTGATTTGTCTAGGATATAATAGATTTAGGTTTCTAACAGTTTCCACCCTTATCCCTGAAGGAAAACCAAGCAGGCAGCTGAGAGAGAGATGAAGCTACCGCCCCACGGGCTGTGGCATACCTGAACGGGCCTGGCTGGCCTCCTTGAGGGGGTTCTGGGGAGTTGGCAAGCTGATGGGGCTGTTGCTGGACTCGACCTTAAGCCCCTGAGATGCACTGGTGGCTGATGGTTTAGAAGACAACACAGTAGAATGACTCAAATGATGGATGGACTCTACAAAACCCACGAACGAAAGAAAATGTTTGGTGTTCTCCAGAGAATTGGGACCCGGGCCTTATATTCTCCAGGAGTCCCAGGGCCCGAGGCTGGCCGTCTTGAAATGCCCTGGGGACAAGGACCATTTGCAGTGTTCCTTTTCTTACTCTTAGATAGCTCCTTCAGTGAGGGAACCACCTTTGGGGCGACAAAGGGAGTTCAGAACCTAGAAATCCTGAAGTGGCAGTATCCTTGGAAGCCCACGGCTACTCAGGGACCACTGCGCAGAAACTGTAAGGACGTGGGGCATTCTGCCTTATGGACGAAGGTCTATCAGACAGATTCAGTGAGCAGTAAAGGTTGGCCACCACCTTCTCACTTGGGATTACATGTCAGCATGCCCATGATGACGGAACCCAAGAGAGACAGAATTACTTAGAAAGTCAGCAATAAAGCCAGGATCTAGCCGGGCGGTGGTGGCGCACGCCTTTAATCCCAGCACTCGGGAGGCAGAGGCAGGTGGATCTCTGTGAGTTCGAGGCCAGCCTGGTCTCCCAAGCGAGTTCCAGGAAAGGAGAAAAAATACACAGACAAAAACTGTCACGAAAAACCAAAAAAAAAAAAAAAAAAGCCAGGATCTAACCCATGGGAGCCTGTGCTTGGGACTTGGTCCCAGAGCCATGTTCCATTCAGCATGACACATCCACGTGGACTATAAGGCCTGGATCCCAAGGTCTCTTCTCAGTCTAGACAGAGGAGGTGCCACTCAGCCGACAGGGGAGGCTACCTGAGTGGCCAGGTGAAGACTTCTTCTCTTCATAGTGTGTGTACTCGCTGGCTACGTCCATGTCAGAGCAAGCTTCTATCTCGTCAGACAGGAAGGACGTGCTGCTGGCAGAGCGCTGGGAGTCAGACAGGACATGGCTGCTGGGGGGCGAGAGAGACCGGCTATCCAGCTTGGCCTGCAGGACTTCAATCACTTTCTCCTTCTCCTGGAGCTCCCTACTGAGCCTGGTGGGGAGAGGAACAGGCCACAGGTGAGACCAAAGTCACCTAGAGCAGTTAGTCTTCACTAAAGCCCACAGGGAGACCCACGGAAGCCAAGGGCACCATTCTGTACAGAATCTGAGAATAACACATCTTTGAACGGGTATGTGGGATGTAAACGGGTGGACCACAGCAGCCACACAGTGCCCAGGCCACAGGCTGGCACCAGCAGAGGCACAGCCAGTCCTTTAAGGCACGGCTGCCTGATGGGCGATCCCTAAAACAGCGGCACTCTGAGGACTACCAGCATCTCCAACTAGTATACAAACTGAAAGGAAGCCTTGAAAAATGTGGAACAAACGTCCCAACATCCAAAGCTAGGATAAGTGGAGACATCTAGTCAGCTCAAGTGCAGGCCCTTTATGTGTCTGTGATAGATGAGAAAGCCAAAAAGAATCACAAACGCCGTGTCCTTCACCACAGATACTCTGAGAAGCGCTCACATGATCTCAGGCACAAACACAACACAAAGAGCTCAAAGCAGTGGCCACAAGTGACCCTGAGCTCAAAGCAGTGGCCACAAGTGACCCTGAGCCAGTGTCTTCAGGAGCATTCCAGACTGAACATGCCGTCTTCCAGCGATCTGCACCGTCTCTGCCTCTTTCTCAACATGCTGTCATAGGATTCTCCAAGGAAATGAAGTGACTACTGAGCTAGCTGTCGATAAAGCCCCGGGGCAGGCCAACCTCGCAGGAAACTAAGACTCTTGAGACACACATGGTTCATTCATGGGTCAGGCTGCTTCTAGCTTACCACGCCTAGGGCGTTACTATGGCGATGAAATTATATCAAAAGAAAAGAAAGAATTTGGAAAAACCAGTCAGTGTTCAATGAACAAATGAATGATGAATCTCCTTCAGCTTCCCTTCCTGGTCTGTGAACCCGGGGCTACCCTGTCTGGGTTCCTTTACCAGACTGTCTTCTGAATTACCTGAGGGCCAGCGGCTCAAGCCCAGCTTCTTCTTTCTCGCTTTTATGATCCTCTGAAAATCAAATTTAGAAAGTTACAGAAGTTAAACAGGTTCCATGTCACACATTAGAAAGCACAGGTCCCACGAGGACACAGAACAGTGATTATGCCACACATTGGTTCAGGAGAACTATTTTGAGTGCTCAAGTTATGTCTGTCTGTCTGTCTGTCATCTGTCTCTGTCTCTCTCTCTCTCTCTCTCTCTCTCTCTCTCTCTCTCTCTCTCTCTCTGTGTGTGTGTGTGTGTGTGTATGTGTGTGTATGCCTGGGGAGGCCAGTGGGCAACCTTGGGTATTATTGCTCAAAGGAGCCACCCACCATTTTCTTTTCTTTTCTTTTCTTTTTTTTTGCAACAGTCTCTCACTGAAATTGGACTCACCAACTAAGCCAGGCTGTCTAGCCAGCAAGCCCAGGAGACCTATCTGTCTCTGGCTCCTCAGGGCTGTGATTTCAAGTGCGAGTTACCATGTACAGGTTTTCTTATGTAGAGTAGATTCTGGGGACTGAACTCAGGTCTTCTTGTTTGCAAGGCAAACACTTACTGACTGAGCTACTGCCCCAGCCACAGGCTATATCTTTTTTTTTGTTTTTGTTTTTGTTTTTTCGAGACAGGGTTTCTCTGTGTAGCTTTGCGCCTTTCCTGGAACTCGCTTGGGAGACCAGGCTGGCCTCGAACTCACAGAGATCCGCCTGCCTCTGCCTCCCGAGTGCTGGGATTAAAGGCGTGCGCCACCACCGCCCGGCACTATATCTTTTTAATCAGCATAAATTAACTGAACAAAATGATGGATTCCATGATGAGACTTTTGCAGATGTACACAAGATACTTTGATCATGAAGTCCTCTGTGGCTCTCACTTACTCTCACCTCTGCTGCTGGGCTCTTTCTGTTCCCTGGTAACTGACTTCCTGCTTCCATGCTTGCTGTTATTAATATCTTACAGTTGACTCCCGATTCCACTTGTGAGAGAACACCTATGATAACTCTTCTTTAGAGAGGTGAGCAGGCAGCTCACCTAAGCTCACCCAGGAAGTCACCCCTGACCTGGTGCTCACAATTATGACTTCATATGTCCAAACTGGGGCTGAAAACTGAAACATATTTTATCTCACTGGTCACAAGCTGCTTCCCTGTCTATTCTCTGCAATACTCCAGCCTCCACATCCCGTGGCAGCCTGGCTTCTACATACACATCCATGTGACCACCGACTCTTTCCTATCAACCTTCTTTTGTATCTGAGATGACAAGTCCCTTTTCCTGTAGGTTGATCCAAATTCATAATTGTACACCTTGACCTCTTCAGTTCTGGGATTATAGAAGTGTGCCACTATGCCTAGCTCTACAGAGGTAACAGCCACGCTTGGTGCCACTCATAGGAGTCCTGATTCAGGAACCTGGACTCTGGGGTAGAGTGCCACTGTGGAGGAATGGTAGCGCCCCCCCCCCCCCAGCCTAGGACTGTGCCAGGGGCCGACTTACTAGTGCTGAGTTTGCTGGTGAGTCTCTCCGTCAGCTGACCCCCTTGGGCAAGCTGCTCTCGGAAGCTCTGGCCCAGGTAGTAGTCAATGTCGTTGCTCCTTAGGAGGTCCTCAAAAGATTTCACTGTATCTTTTGCATGTTGGGTGAGAAGATAGCAAATACCTCTCCCTTCTCGGATTTTTTGACGCAGATATGATAGTTCTCGGGCCTGATCCTGAATCAAGGAATCGTATTTTCTAGTGCAGGGGAGAGAGGGGAGAGGAAGATTGAAAAAGAGTGTAAGTTATAGGGCCTTCCTTAGAGTCCTCTGTGAGACCACACCTAAGGAACTCCCTGACTTGGGCACTGTACTAGCCACAGAAAGTGTGGAAAAGTAAATTCCACATCAAGAAACTACTGTACCAAAACGTTTAGGAAGCCATTGTTCTTAACTCTTCTAGAATGTTAGTCTCATATTCAAAACTAAACCATAAGATCTATGAGAGTAAAGAAAATCCCAGCCGGGAGGTGGTGGCGCACGCCTTTAATCCCAGCACTCGTGAGGCAGAGGCAGGAGGATCTCTGTGAGTCTGAGGCCAGCCTGGTCTACAGAACTAGTTCCAGGAAGGGCGCAAAGCTACACAGAGAAACCCTGCCTCAAAAAACCAAAAAATATAAAAAGAAAAGAAAAGAAAGAAAATCCCACATTTTACATCTCACACAGTCCAGTATAGTGTGGACACACAATAGATGCCCTATAAATATTTAGAATTTTTTACTCCTAAGCCTGTCTAGGACTTTCTCTATCTTCAATTTCAAATACCATCAGATGCGTGGATCTCTTCTGTGATACTGTGGCAGATGGCGTTCTGTAAAGACAGTAATCACAGTCTCCCATGTCCTATGCTTTCCTCCAGCATGGCTTTGCCAGTCCTCCGTCAGTGAGGAGGTTTATTCTCTACACGGTTGAGTCTGGAAGATGCTGTGACCATGCTAACCCCAGCAGCACAATGGAGGCTTCGCTGTGCCAAGCCGAGGAGTAGTTCTTTAGCTGCCTGGCAAGATCTACCTCCTGTCCTAGATACTAGCTTTCACACAGAAGCAGCATTGCCAAGGACTATCACACCATGAGAAACCAAAGTCAAGGAGACCTCCTTGAAGACAAAGCCACATGGAGAAAGGGAGGGACCAGGAGCCTAGGCCTGGATAAAGACTCCATGCCCACCTCAGAAGGACCTTTCAGATCACTCTGGCCACAGCTTCCATCTGACGGTGGCCATGTGGGAGATCCAAGTGAATCGAGTCAGCCCAGAGAACCATGAGAGATGGCAAAGTCACTGTCTTAGAGTGGTTCATTACTTAGCAGTAGAATCGGGACAGAGGTTGACAGGTATGTCCACTCAGTATTTTTTCAGCATAAAGTATTGGTAATCGAGATCACTGAAAACAGCATTGAGCGTGCCATAGGCCAGATACTAGAAGCACATGTGATAGTTCAGCTAAGCCCAGTAACTGTCCTGGAGTTGGGTTCTCTCTTATCTTCACTTTATAGGTAAGCAACTAGATGGGAAAAAATTAAATCGCACAGCTCGGGAGTTGCAGAACTAGGATTTCCCATCAGGCATCTGGGACGAGTTTCATCACTACCCCGTACCACTTAAACTGATATGTTTTTTAACATCTGTAACAGGACATCTCAGAGATCTGCTGCCACCATCCGATGTGGTACTGGTTGTCCCTTGTTTTCCCTCAGCTCAGCCACTATTTAAATAACTGTCCTTCTGACGACCTGGATACATTCTCCCTTACAACTGCCAGGGCTGCTGTTCTAAGCACTGACTTAGACATCAATCAGGTGGGCCCCCCCCCCCAAGAGTCCCCCGCTTACCCAGGCCACGAGGCAGACCTCAGCTCCTCGGCCAGCTTCCCCTCCAGTCCAGTTTTGGGGAGCTGGGCCTCCAGCTGGGATACTCTCTGGATGAGACTCTCCAGATCCTTTTTGGCCTGTAGCCCTGGAGGGTAAAAAGCCCCAGTGCCATCCGACAACCACCCTTCATCTTCATCGGTGACACTGTGAGGTGAAGACCCCTCAAGGGCTGCAATGGTTCTCAGCTTCCGGGGTCTCTCCAGACTGGATGAGTAATCACTTGTAGCAGAGAGGGACCGGACCCGGCTCCTGAGGTTCTGAATGACCTTGTTGGCATTCTGTAGCTGGGCTTTCAGATCTCTGATGTCCTTCCTCAGGACAGAGCTGTCGTCCGGATTTCCATGCATCTGGAACTCGTCCTGCCTCCCTGGTTTGTTCTCCAAAGGCTTCTTTGCAGGTGGGCTGACCAGGACGGGGTCCAGGTACCCCTGCTCAGAGCACAGCCCCTCCATGAACACCATGGGCCTCAGGCTGTTATGCTCCTCACACTCTGAAAGAGACAGGGACATCTTCATGAAGAAAAGCTGGAGGTGCTGCTGTGGCCACTCGATTGACGGGAGCAGGCTGGTCTCATGATCAAAGTACTGGGGTAAAACCCGGAGCAACACTCTCTTTAAGTCCGGCTGTATGCTAGGCACTCGAATCTAGCATTTCTTCCTAAACAGGCTTGTGAGCAAGATACAGTCACTTTTCATCTTGTTGGCTGGAGAATCCAACAGGCTCCCCAGGAGGGGTTGAAGGTGGAAAGCTAGCCAGTCACAGACCGTGCAGGGCACACAGCAGACCCAGAGTTCAAACCCTCTGGTGTCCTGTGTCCTTAACACACGAGTCAGTCAGGGCCTCTTCAGTGAGACATTAACAAAGCTTCATATCTTTCAAATGACCACAAGGACTAAAGAACAAACTGCTTCTGCAATGTTTCCTAACAGTGCTATAACTTAAAACTCCTGGGTCACAACAGCATAAAAAAAAAATAGGCCTAGGAAAACAAGACCTTACAAACAAGTCAGTCTATTAAGCCAGGCCAGGGCGGTGGCACCGGGATGACAGGAATAGTTGCCGTTTTACTAGTAAAATGTTGGTCAGAGTGTTTTACTAGAACTTATCCATTTCATTGATGTGAGTACCCAGTGAGTTGGAGAGTTGCTTTGTTGCCATTTTAGCAGATCAGGAAACGGAGGCATAGAGAAAAAGAGGGTTTGAACCAAGCACTCTGGTCTTTGGATCCCTGCCCCGAACTGCCCCACTACACTGCCTCAGCTTCCAATCTGTAGGGATCCTGTGGTTCCCAATAGTCCTTTGTGAATACAAAAGAAAAGATTTTAGTCTAAACTTACAGTTGAGGTATCCATTAAAGCTCACAGCTCTCTTCCCTAATAAAAAGGACTAGGTATTTTTTCCTATAACAGCAGTTATAGTGAATTTTTTTTTTTTTTATTAGCGGTGTGCTGGAAGCTATAGAAGTTCAAACTGGTTGCCTCATTTTGAAGAGTCCTCCAAAGTTCCTGCCCTTCGCTGGTCCTAGGTCCCCTTCATTCACAGTTCCCCTGCCCCACTACTCATCACGAGTGGGAATGGCCTAAGACATCCAAATGCGGCACGGGACTCCGGGGAGAAGGGGGCCCCCACACACCATGTACTTACCGGGGCTGGTGGTCTCCTCACGTTCAGCTTCATTCTCACTCCGGCCACAAGTCTCATAGCCCAGGTCTTGAAGGTCCACCTGGATTTGCTTGCTGTCCTGTTTCACCAGGGATTCACCTGTGTTCAGGAAGAGACAGTGGGGGTCACAGAGCATCTGGACCTCCCTCATGTTACCCCAATCTCAGTGGCACATACCCTGGCCTTTAAGGCCAAGCAGTCAGAGCCAGGCTAGCAGAGAGGCTTTCTTGGACTCTGATGGGAGAAGATAAAGCTTGCCATAGGTAGTAGGTACCCCCCTCCACCAGTCAGGTGAGCCCATGGTTGCCATGGAGAGGCTCTCTTCTGAAAACTGAGGCTTAGTTGAGACTAGACATGGGAAAGTCAAGAGTTGCATGCTACCACGTCAGGAAGCTCCAGTGAAATCATTAGGGCCCCGTATCTACAAGGTCTTGGTTCCAATGGAGCTGAAGTGCTTAAGAGTCTTGAGACATCTATCCCTGCCCTGTCCAATAAGGTAGCAGTTACCTACCCGTGGTTACTCTTTATCAAACTAGCCAAAATTCAACTTTTTAGGTTCCTGTGCACAATACCTATGTGAATAAAGAGCATCCTATCAATGCAGCAATCTCCCTTGGATAGTGCTGACTCTAGAGTAGCAGTGGTAACAGGATTTTGAAGACTCTGTTATGGTGCAAAGGAGGAAAAAAAACCCATCACGTAGAGAGCCAAGTCAGCTTACTGACGGCCCTGGAAATCAGCGAGCCCGGATGGTAGTCTGTCTCAGTCCGTTATGTTCAACCTGCCTTTAAAGATGTGTTTATTTTTATTGTACATGCAATGAATGCTTTTCCTGCGAGTACATCTGGGTACCATGTGCATGCCTGGTACCCCCGGAGGCCAGAAGAGAGTGTTGGATGCCGCTGCGAGAGCAGCAAGTTCTCCTAAGCACTGAGCCCTCTCCAGGCCCTTCACTGTGACTTTAAAACCTTATCTTCTTCCTTTATTCATTACACCCACCTACAGGTTGGAGTAAAATAGTCACACACAGTTCTAAGACTAGAGTCGTGGCTGAAGTGTTCACAGGTTGGGGTAGAAACAGGGGCTTCGTGGGGAGAGGACACTTTGACGACCACGAGCTGGTAACACTCACTGAATATGGCCCTGTACTTCTCCAGCTGGTTGGCCTGGGCAAACACCGTAGCTTCTGAGATGAGTAGCTTCTCCTGGAGATCTTGATATCGCTGTCTGCACTGAGCCAGCTGGGAACGCAGGTGTTTGGTGGGCCCTGGTAGGCTGAACTCTGACTGGTGTCCAGAGTCTTGGGCCTGGGACTTGTTCTCCAGCTGTGAAAGGACCCAACGCAATGATCAGGACACTCTAAGGTCACCCTCTATGTGGTGCGAGCCACCTCTCTGTCTGAACGCCGGGGACCGTGTGCATTAGGTGTCTGCCCCAGCAGTTCCAGACAGAGCTCCTGGAGAGCTGGGGCAATGTTCTCTTTCTCTTTCTCCCCGCAGCACTGTAGCACAGTGCCAGCCAAGTCTCCAGAACAGCCTGTAGCAAACATTCACTCGGTTGCTTGAAAGGAAGAGGTGGAAATCTCCACTGCATCCTCTCTGCATTCCTGTCCCCAGAGGCCCTTCTCAGAAAGCCTTTGAACTCTCCATTTCACCGAATCTAAGGCAAAGCTCCTTCCCTCAGGAGGGTATCAGTGACCCCCCACGAGGCCATGACACAGACCACTCTGGAACCTCCGCAGAAGCAGCAGTGGTAAGGAGGTGGCATTGCACCCCATTTGTCTGGGCTCCGTCAAGACCCAGAGCATCATCAACAGTATGGCAGTTACAGCCAGTGAAAAGTCACTGCGTCTGAACATTCTCGCCCACATGCTGAGTACCTGGAGGGCAGGCAGCAGTTCGTAACCCACTGCCAGCGCAGTGTTAACTCGGAATTAAATGCTCAGAAACACTCATTCAGTGGTGTGGAACCCTTTCTAATGCTGAATGCGTGCCTCCCATTACAGAGCCATGCTGCTAACATCAAGGCATCATCCCTCAGCACTTCCTGACATAAAAACTGAAATCCCCGGCCCTTCCCTGAGTTTCTCACCTCACCCTGCCCTCACTTACTTGGTGGGTATCTGCTGGGAGGGCTGCCCCAAGACTGAGGCTCTGGGGTCTGGGGCCAGGCCTTGTGGTCACGTTCTCCTTGTCTTGGTGTTGCTGCTTCCCAGGGGAAGGCAGGCCCATGTTCATTCTGTCCACCTCCCTGGCGAGGCGCACAAGGAGCTCCGGCCTCACTTTACCGTCCCCTTCCGAGCTGCTCAGGACCAGCTGTTCTTTGAGGAGGTTGATGATGTTGTAGGCACTCTTCAGTTTCCCCTGGACTTTCCTGAACTCAGCCTGAAGGCTGTTCTCATCCAGACCCCCTTTGGCCACCGCAGTCTCCACCATCACCTCGCCCTTCTCCTTGTCTTCCTCGACCTCCCATCCATCAGACATCACTTCTCCCATCCGCTCTTTCAGCTCTGCATTCTCCAGGCAAAGGCTCAGCATGGTGTTCCTGCCGAGAGCATAGCACACGGAGCCAGGTTTAGCCGGGTCTACAGCTCTTCAGAGACCTTTCCACCCACATCTTAGTGCGTGGTAGACTCAGAGCCATTCAAGTACAGAACTGAATCCCAGAGACCTGTAACACGCCTCATTCAAACACAAGAAAACCCAGTGAGGGAGCAGGGAAGAATGGCCTCACAACACATGCTTCCCTAGCCATTTGATGGCAGCATTATTAACAATTATGAAATAGATCCCCCAGTCTATTTTTCTTTACTTAGCCACATAGTTTCACGTGCTTAATATTCATGACCTCTGGAATATACAAGCAAAATTACAGTATTAAGGTTTTTTTTAAAAGATGGATCCTGCCTATGACAAATTTATTATTGTGGATTTTATCATTGTATTACTTATCTCTGGTTTTAAATCACTGAGTGATAAATTGGGGCTCAGGAATATGAAAAATAAATAATACTAATCAGAGCTGTAATAAGAATGTAGTTATTTAATTATTTGCCATATTCCTGGTCCACAAAATAGGACATAACCTTGCAGAGAGCAGATGCTGTGTTTGCCCTATTCATCCTGTATTTCTGGGACCACCACACATGCCTGAAACACAAAACATCTCGATTTGTTGAAGTAATAAAATTGACTAAACTGAGAACACTGAGCTAGAACACACACACACACACACACACACACACACACACACACACAGATTCACACCCTAAAGAATCAGTACTCGGTGTGCACCTAGACGAGGTTTCTCAGAATCCTAAAGTTCTGGAGTTTCAAGCAGAAGTTGTTAGGTGTGGATTCATGGGAGAAAAATACTTTGGAACATCGAACTCAAGAGACTTTTCAAAGGAGAAAAAGGGATAGGTCTGTGCCAAAATTAGCATGTAGGAAGGAGAAAACAGGAAGGTGTATAGAAGAGAATATTGAGTTAGTTTTACATCTTTCTGTGTTGGGGTAAGGCCTGATGTTTTTACACTATAAATCAATGAGAGTAAAGCTTAACAAGAGATTGAGCGTTAGGTCTATTCTATCTTCACATCAGTGTTTAAGATTGGGTGGAGAGCCGAGCAGCTCAGACTTCAGGTTGATAACTCTATGGAAAAGTGAAAATAACCTACAAGGTTATATATACATGGTGTACATAGAAGGAGATGCTCTGTTCCATGACATCACAAGTAAATTCACACACATAAATGCCTGAATAAACTTACATTTTGATGTAGGTAAAATGGAAGGAAAGAATTATCATGACAATTCAACATAAAAGAACTGATACCTAGAATGATGACAAGATTTAATAATAATAATTGTGTGTGTGTGTGTGTGTGTGTGTGTACCCATATGGAGACTGGAGGTTGACATCTGGTATCTTCTTTGACTGCTCTCTACATTCTCTTTGGAGACAGGGCATCTCACTGAACCAAACACTGGAGCTAACCTATTGGCTGGGCTGGCTGCCCATCAAGTCCCAAGGATCCTTCCCCATTTTCCTCTAGTGCTGGGATTTATGGGAACATGGGGCTGCTCGGGATCAAACTTAAGCCCCAGTGCTTATGTGACAAGCACGTTGTCTATCGAGTCATCGTCCCAGAATCTTTGTTTGTTTATTTATATTTATTTATTTATTTATTTATTTATTTATTTATTTATTTATTTATTGTTGTTATTTTAGAAGACACAGAATATAGAAGAAAAGCTTGGGTGCTAACCAATCAGGAGGGGGTGCAGCTGGCTGGCTAGCTCAGTTAGTTAGAGCATCAGGAGAATGCTCTAACAAAATCAGGAGGAAGTAACAAAAACCAGGAGGAAAGGGTCTAGCCTTGGCATTATGAAATCTTGAGCAGGTTATTTGCAATTTTGTACACATTAATTTCCTTAACTGTGAAACAAAGACAATAGGCCGGGTCCAATATCCTATTCAATGTGTAACACCAGGCATGTTTAAGTGACTTGTATATGCAGGGAGTGAATAGGTCCTCAACTAGAATTTGTGCACCCGCATAGCTACTGTAACAGTATGCCATGATGAATATGGCTCCCGGAGGTGAATGATACTGACATCTAGAATAATAACAAGACTTAATAATAATTGTGTGCATATGTGTGTGTGCACATGTACATATGTGTGCATGTGTGCGTGTACCCATGTGGAGGCTGGAGGTTGACTTCTGGTGTCCTCCTCTGTTGATCGCCATCTTATCATTTGAGACAGGGCATCTCACTGAAACTACAGTATCATGTCTTTTTCAGCTTTTTTTCTCTTTCAAAAATCCCCTTACATCCAAAGTAGTCAGTGGATCAGTACTTGTCATTTTTTTTATAATTTCAGTGGAACAGAAAAGGTTATTAAAGTTGCAATTCCATGATTCAACTGTTTATGCTTCTGAGAGGGAGCTGAATGGAGATAGGTGGGGCTGTAAATCCTCCTCCTCCAAGGCTCTCCCAGCTCTCTGTACAGCAGTGAAGCTGCCTGGGCAAGTGATTATGGGACTTGATCCAGAAGGCTGCACATATACAACTAAGGAAGATTCTGTCCATACATATGTGTAACGAGAGCCTCAATGGTATATATAAAGGGGTTCTATGGGGAAAACAGACTCGCTGATAAAAAAAAAAATGAAGTGATGTGGTTGCCTCTTTGTCTCCCAGGGAAAAAATGGGGAAAGCTCCAGATTGTGCACCAGGAAACCTTCCACATCCAAGAGAGAGCTCACAACCCCCTCCCCCTTCTTGTTTAAGAGGTCACATAGGCAGGCAAGAAGCACCGCCTCTATCAGGCTAGATAGCCCAAGGTCATGGGCGGAGCAAATTCCCACTACACATATGCATCTGGGCAGTAATAGTAGGACATTATTATATCAAATTAAGACTAGATTACCTGCCTAACAAAAGTGGTCATCACTATCTAACACTTACCTTTGCTCTAAAGAGTATATAAAAGCATTAATGCATGGAGCCTGTGGCATGTACCGATGCCTTGGACGTAGCAAAGTGAGTTCTTGGCCGAGGTAGCTCATTGTCTGGGGGAAAAGTTGGGACATACCTGATGTGGGACACAGAGGAGAATCCTGCTTCTTCGATTTGAGCCTTCAGCTCCTTAAGTTCCGCCTCAGCTTTCCTCCTCTCCTCCAAGTGCTGGTGGACTTCAGCCCTCAGGTGAAGCATTTCTTCCTGAAGACACCTGTTATTGTCCCCTCCTGTTGGGGAAGGGGGCTGAAGACATGTGTTCTGGGTCTCCATGGTCGTCAGGCTTTTCTCCAAAGCCACCTTGATGAGCTGAAAGAAAACCAGTTTCAAGAAGTTAGACCACGAAAGGGGACCCATGAACACACGTAAGGGAACAAAAGACGCAATCAATGACCCTCTCTTCAAGTCAGTCACAAGGGTCCTGGGATTGGTGTGGGCAGGAGGACACACAGAGTGAGCGA
Organism: Peromyscus aztecus; assembly: GCA_902168405.1. Classification (NCBI taxonomy): domain Eukaryota; kingdom Metazoa; phylum Chordata; class Mammalia; order Rodentia; family Cricetidae; genus Peromyscus; species Peromyscus aztecus. The sequence goes on from CABHPQ010172494.1 coordinate 30,324, forward strand.
AGGGAAGGGCTTGCCATGGGAGGAAGAGGAGAATCCAGAGGTGGTGAGAAACACACACACACACACACACACACACACACACACACACACACCCTGAATACAAACAAATGAAGTTTAATCTGGTCTAGTGGATGCCAGTATTGTGGTGTTTCTCTTCCTGGGGCACAGAGTCCCCCAAAAGTCTGCCTTGGAGTTGAGGTGCTTTACTAACCCTAGAGCACAGGAGTCTTGACTGAAGAACATGGCTCAGGATGCCAGCGCTCCATGCCTAAATCCCTGCCTGCAACTCAGACTCCAAAGAGGAGATGAAGACTCAGAGTGCCTACAGCCAGCTCCAGAATTAAAATCATGGAGCTCCAGGCAGGGCAGAGCCAAGCCAATTCCACTGAGAGCAGGAGACTCACCCTCCAATCACAGGGTTTGAGGTGAAGCCACCCACCTGGAAACCCAGTTTTCCTTTTTGATGAACCCTGTGTCAATGCAAATTCTCTATAAATCGAAGCACGTGAGAAGAAAACAAAGTAGCTTTCACAGTGCCTTTCTTCTTAAGGATTCTCTTGAAGTCACTCCTAAATGTTTCATTTATAACAGATTTTAAGGTGCTTTTCCCAAGTGGGAAGTTGGAAGGGTTTAGACTTTCTTATCATCCACACTAGGCTTATCTCTAGCTATTTTCTACAGCTTTCAAGGGATATTAATACAACTTAGAATTTGGGTGTGACAACCCACATAGCGTGTGACTGTCTTAATGTAAGGATTTCTTCCACCTTCCTCCCTCCTTAGGTTTTGAAACAGGGTCTTGCCTTTCAGTTCATGCTGGCCTCTATCTCACTGGTATCCCAGGCTGTCCTCGAACTTTTGGTTCTCCTGGCTTATCCTCCTGAGTGCTGGGTTTATAAACAGGTGATACTGCACACATTCCAACAGTACTCGCCATACTTCCAGTCACGTTGGCTTCTTTTCCTTCCAGTGGTACTGTTCAGAAGTTACACTCAATTTCAGGCCAGTTTTAACCCTCACACTTCACCCCTCCGTGCAGGAATTTCTGTGTCATGCTATTTTCTTTTACCTCTATTAATATCATGAGTCATGTTTGTTACTTATAAGCTTATCCTGGTTATATAGAATCATGTTCCAATTACAAAGCCATTAAAATAATTATTGTGCATCTCTATAAACCATGTAGCAGTCACCTGACTAGAGATGATTCATATAATTAATTATATGTTTTATACATTCATTTGGGTCACTAACATATTGAACCCAATAGGACCCAGAGCAAGGTATAGGGGTCGATGATTGATAGAAGAGCTTGGGTGGTCACAAAGCTGTTGACTTTTGCTATTCCTCGTAACAAAGCTAGGTCACACCTGTGCTGTACGTTTGTGGTAGTATTCATTCATAATATACATGTAATGGTATTTAGTACCCCAGCAATTGATATTGTCAAGTGATATGGAGCCAGATAGAAGAGATTCCTAAACACAGCTACTCAGTCTTTAGGCATTCAATCCCATCTGGATTTTGTGAGTCCAGCAGTGACCAGACTATAGACAATGTCTGTCTCTAAGACTGCTGCCTGGTGCAGTCAGCTGGTTCTGTCTCCACGTATACCACCCAGCAATTGTAACGGAATAAAGGATTAGGTATGGGACAGGACACTTTCGAAGACTTATTACCATAACCTTCACTTAACTATGTGATGTGCCAGGAACGATGGCCCACACTTGTAATTCCAGCTCCTGGGAGGCTGAAGCAGGAGAACTGGAAGCAAGGCTAGCCTAGGTTACATAGTGAGGCCATTTCAAAAGCCCCCAAAATAATGAATAGGTAGACAAAAATAAACTTTGTGATGTTACCTCCCTATATAAACTATTTGCAATGAACATAACTAAAAATCACCATTAGACTTGAGTGTGGACACAATGGACACTCTTTTCTTAACCTTGAGTGTTGTTTATGCTTAAAAATAACCCAGCATTAATGAGGTCCATCCATTGGTAAAGTATCTTCCTGTGTGTGTATTTTATCCAGTTGGTTTCAGTATACCTATTTTCTTTTAAAGAGAAACATTTTGACTCATGAAACATGGATGCCAGTATGACCGTAAGATTCATTTGGTCTGATTTCTCATTTTAAAATAAGAAAGTAAATCATTGCATAAACACAGAGGTGTCCATTCTTACATGTGGTAATATGATATAATCTACAGATTTGCAGAGCTGCATTCACAGGTATTCTGGGGCACATGGGGCTACAGGTTAAATGCCTCTGGCAGAGATTTGGTCATTGTCCAACCGAATTTGAGTTTTCACATCTCTGAAAGGAAGTTTTATTCCCCCTAACTTTATAATTTTAATATAAAGGTATGAAAAGTGAATTAGGATCTAGAATCATTAGCTTTCATCACCTACGAAAAGCAAACACTCGTGTGCTTCTCCTCAGGAAAACTCATATCCAGTGTGTGTGATACTAGTGTGGCTCCTTTGGGTCCAATTTTAAATTATAATTCTTACTGTTTTTTCATATCACCTAACTCACTTATGCAATTGGTTCTATACAGTTTAACCTTTTTGAACGTTTCTAGACCTACTCCAGATCTGCATTTTCGCTTGAACAGAGCTGTTTGTTTTCACCCTCTCATTTCATATTTCCCACAGTGAAGGTCCATCTTCAGACAATATAAACGATACTAAGAAATTATCATTTCTCAAACAATCAAGTGTCAGTCATCAAATAAAGACTATAACCACAAGGAGCTACCACCTCATGTGTATCAGAATGTGTTGTATATATTTTAAGAATGACACCATGTATCTCCCCAGAAAAACAACAACAACAACAACAGAAGAAGAAAGAAAAGAGAAAAGGAAAAAGGAAAGAAAGAATAAGGAAAAAAAGATGCTAAATTAGTATGCCTTTGTAGAAATGGTATGACAAGTACTTAAAAAAAAACTAGACAGAATTCTATATGACCCAGGATTTCCACTTCTGGGTATATACTTCCAAGGAACTAAAATCAGTATGTGAACTGATATTAGCACTCTCTTTCCAATACTGGTCACAAATGCCACAATATGGAGGCATCCTGGGCGTCTACGAATGTATGAGTAAATTACATATAATGAAAATCTACTGAGTCTTAAAGAGGGGCTATCCTGCTATCTATTTAAATCTGGAGAAGATTAGGCTACGTGAAATAAAGCCACTCACAGAAAAGCAAACACCACGCCATCTTCCTGATATGACTCACATGCGGACTCTAACAAAGTTGAGCTAACTGAAGAAGAAGGAAGAACTGTTGGTGGCCACCGGAGTCTGGTGTAGGGAGGAGGAGACAATAGGGACTTGAGAAGTCACAAAGCTTCACACAGGCAGAAGAAATAGGCTTTGAGGTGAGTTGTTCACATGGTAACTGTAGTTAGCATTAAGTATATTTTAAAATAACTAAGTAAATTTCAAAGATCTCACCATAAAAAATAAAAGTAGGCAAGGTATGGATGTATTCATTATTTCACTATAAATGTGTATATCAAATCATCACATTGTGCTCCATATGTTTAGTTATGATTTGATAATAAAATATTACTATTTTAAAATAGTTTTTCTCTTTTTCTGTCAGATTTAGTGTACTGATCTTTTGCATTTGAAACTCGATTACTGATGAACTTTTCTGCATTGAGAGTGTTCAAATGAACAGGAGTGGCTGACTGCCCTCCAGTGTCCTTGGTGGGCATCTCCTAGGCATTTATTACAGACCTTACAACTCTTTGAGATCAGAACTTGGTTGGGCAATATCTAGGGAAGATTACTATCATTACCCGAAGCCCTCTAAGGCAAGTGACTTCTTAGAATGAGGAAACAAACTTGCTCTCTCTGATGCTTGCCCAGGAACACGAAGCTGGATGTGTTTGTTAGGGAAAGTGTGTAAATGAGTGTGTTAGAAAGGAGTGTGACAGCGACAGTGGTGGTGCACGCCTTTAATCCCAGCACTCGGGAGGCAGAGGCAGGCGGATCTCTGTGAGTTCGAGGCCAGCCTGGGCTACAGAGTGAGTTCCAGGACAGCCAGGGCTACACAGCGAAACCCTGTCTCAAAAACAAACAAACAAAAAAGGAGAGAGGAGGAGGAGGAGGAGGGAGAGGGAGTGTGGTGCCAACTATAAAGTTTATCTCCCAAGAATACAACACGGAGGAGCTCAGAGGCTAACGATAAAGGGGAACAAGCAAACAAAGCTTTGGAATCTGGACACACGGCAGTTATGGCAGAGCAAGCTTTATTTAATTGGTAACAGGAGAGTCACATCTCAAACTCCACGAAAGATGAAGTGCACTCACAGCGGCTTCGCATACAGTGATGTCATACACCAAGGTTCTTCCTACTCAAAGCTGGAAATCAGCTTTCAAGAAAAGGTGATAGGAAGAAAACGGTGCTTACCCATCTTCATCCAGGAGGTATACACTTCTGTCTATTAAGAATAAAGCCCTGATCTGAAGGTTTGCTAAGTTACTATTACACTGAGTACTTCCTATGCCAAGTACCGAGACAAGCGCTGTGATGTGCCGGGGTGAAAGTTTACTCCAGGGTGAGACTGACCTTCTCACGGTAGAGTCTGATTATCTTCTCGGTGTGGGGCTACAGGAAAGAAGGCTTGGGAAGAAATGACTTTACAAACCAGTTTGCCTGCAAGACTTGCAGCACCAGGATGGTTAGAGCACGGTAATAAGAATCTGATGGTCATGGTATCCGTGTCTTCTGTTTGTTTAATCTGAAGTTATTCCTGCCCCACAGCTGTTACAGCCATTGTGTCCAGTCTATATCCCAATCTGTTTAGAGAAGACTTCTGTTCATCCTGCAAATTCTTTCACCCAAGATCCTTGATGAAATCAGGGAGGGAGGGGCAGAGACACCTGTGCATTGAAAACTGCAGCCCCTTAGTCAGTGAGGAGGACTCAGAAGAAGCAAATAGGGAAGTGTGGCTAGCGCAAAGCCCTCGAGGGAGGAATGAAGGGTAGTCCTGTGACCTTTGAACGTTTCGGGGCAAGGTGGAGACACTCAGCTCCAATGAGTGCTGAGATCACTAAGGGTGACGTAACCTCTGAGGTCCAGGACATTCACTCTTGGGCCGGAGACATTACATTTCTCTGATGGTGGGCTGGTGACAAGTTCTGAGGCTTGGCGGGACTGGCTATTGGGTAGCCTGTCAGATCACATAGCAAAGCTCTCTTTTATTCCACCGAGAAAGATCCCTGCTTTGGAGGCATTCCAATCCCCTGGGAGTTTCTCAGACAAGTACTCTCGTCAAGCAGGCCCTGGGCCTTGCTTTCCCCCAAGACCAGCCCTTCCATGTCTCTCTGTCTTCTGTTTTGTGTTTCAGTCATGAAAGCCAAAGAGGGAAAGCATCCATAGTCTTAAAAGTAACCATTCTTCTGAAGCTAAAGCTACAGACAGCAAATAGGGAGAAAGGTGGGCGGGAAGGGATCAGGGGCAGAAATCAGAAATAGAAGCGGCAAAAAAAACAATGGTAGACTGAACAGAAAAAGATGGAGGGAAAGCAGGGAGCAGGCCAGGGGGCGGGTTACACAGAAGATGTCTTCTCACTCGCAGCCAGCGCAGGAAGGCTGGAGGTGAGAGTGGGATGATCCGGGAACGCCTCGCACCTGACCCTGACTTACTTGCTGGTGGCTGTTGTGCGCAGCCTCCTCCTCGATGCTGTCTGTGAACTCTGTGCTGGCGTCCTCGGTGTCATCGCCCGCAGCAGCAGCAGCAGCAGCACCAGCACCTGCAAGAGTCCAGAAGAGAAAGGTGACTCCTTCGCAGATGGCTTCCAGACGGCGGGTGCAATTACACGCTTGCCATCCACCTCTGATTTTTTCTGTTCTTCATGTTCTTGGCCAGCAGCAGGGAAAACAGAACCAAGCCTTCTCCGAGGCAAATGTTAGTTTCTTCCTAATATTTCAGCCTAAGCCTCAAAAGCAGCTCACTTGGACTTTCCTGCTACACTTCAGAAGCCTTTAGAGTGGCTGTTCCTCTCCCCCATTTCAGTGAAATCTTCTCTGTTCTGTTCACACTCTAAAGTTCTCAACATGGCTGGACATTACTAACCTTTCTCCCACCACGGACTGCTGAGCAGGCCCCTCAACTCCTGGTATTAGGGCAGCTCCTCTCACACTCTTCCATGGTTGGAATGGGTTGTCCATAGGGTGACGATATCTGAAGAACTCATCTCTGGGGTCTGTGTCTCACAGAGGTCAGGATGTGAGGTGCAGGGTGACCCATGGGCTTTCTGACTCCTCTCTAGCCACCCCTCCTCCATACCCCTCTCTCAATCTCTCTTTCAGTGCCAACTTCCTTTGCCTGGAAGATTCTCTGTACTGCTCTGCTCAAACCATGTGTAGTCTCATCCTTTCATCCTCCAAAGATGTACCTGTCACCCTAGAGCATAAGAATCTATATCCTGCTGTAAGGGACAAGTAGCTGCAGTTAGTGGTCTGGGCAAAGATCCAGGGTGGTGCTGGGCAAGAGAAACTTCATTGAGGATGGCCTTGTCCTGTGCCTGCACTGCTCAAGAGAGAAGACTTTGATCAGCAGTTTATACTTAAATGGCCATCTGTGGCTAGTACCTACTGTACAGGATGGCACAAACGTGTAGCCTTTATTCCTTTTAAAATTGATTACAATAAAAGATCGTTCATGCAGTTCTACACTAAGAACTGTGACTCATATTACTGATTCCCGCCCCCTGCCCCCAGAACATCAAAGAATATCTATTGTGACACTTTTGTATCTCATGGAATTTGCCAAGGTAGGGAACATTAACATCTAGCTCTGATCCTGCCTTTTATCTGCTGAGTAACCTGGGGCTCAAAGAATTCTACGGTTTGTCTAAGGTTACATAGGTAGTTCTGACAAGATTTGGGCCCATAAATCAGGTGTCTGGACTCAGGAACCGCTGTTTCTTGCGATGGAAAAACCTGATTACTTCTTCCAAGACCAAAGAATCCCCCCTGAGCTCAGACGCTCATAAGTGAAATCTCAGCACAAAGAATGAACATTCACAGCTAGAGTGACCATACTTCTTACCTACCTCAAGAAAGCGTAACTTACTTCTACTCTGTACACCAAGCAGAAAGAGTGCAACTCGCATCTACCTTCCAATTCTTAGTACCTGCAAGTCCACGCCAGGACATTTGCAATGGCCTGCTCATCTCATCAAAGAACTAAGAGGTAGGTGATAAGTGTGTTGTCTTAACAGCTTAGGACCCCCAGTCTTCACTGTGAATGCTGCTATACCTTCAGGGGAGAGCAGGATTCTATCTAGTAAAACCATCTACCAGCAGGCAGCTGTACCACTCAGTATCTTTAGATACCTCCTGCAGCCAGCATACAGCAAGACTTTACGACTACTCCCTTGAAAGGCAGAACCATCTCCCTCAAGGTCCTGGTAAGTAGAGATGAGTGAACATCATCCCTAAGCCCGAGCTGCTTTGGAAGCCCACTAGAACCAGGATGCCAAGTCACTGATGACATCTGTATGAAGTCTGCCCCTGTCCAACAGTAGAGATGGCATTTCTTCCCCTACAAAGAAAATGAATTTTCTCACTAAAAAGCTTTTCTCGCTGTTTCCCTTTGCAGCTAGAAAATGACTCTAAGGGTCAAGGAAGCTCTATGAGGTCAGCATTCCCATATCATTCTCCCTGGGCTGTAGTCCGCTCCATATTGAGTCCATATCCTTAAGTCATCCCTGCACTGGGTTCCAGGAGTTAAGTTGGGGTTTTTCTGCTGCTAGAACCACATTTCTATTATTGCTTCTTTAAACAACTGGGAGGGGACAGGATGCCTTGTTTCTGGTTTCATCAGAAATTACAGACAAAAGAATATGCCCACTTACCCAAACCCTCTATTACATGGAGGTTTTGTTTCTGTCTTCCTTAATGGAGCTTGATGGCTACTCTGCCTCTTGCTGAAACTAAGAAGGCTGAAAATGTGTGTTTGAGGATAAAGCCAAAAACAAAAAGGAAATATGAGAATGAGCATGTTGTCTCACACAAGGTCCTGTTTGGAGGCAACCATCAGACATCCCTCTTTCTGTTACAATTTCCATTTTTGAATGAATGAAAGGAATTTTTTTTAGGGCTGCCATGTGGCTCAGAATTAAGAGTGCATGCCTAGCAAAGCCCTGGGTTTGATCCTTAGCACTGTCTCAGATCTGCAACCCCATACTTGGAAGGTGGAGGCAGGAACATCAGGATTTGAAGGTCTTCCTCAGATACACAGTGAGTTTTGAGGCCAGTGAGACCCTGCCCCTCTACCGAGAAAAATAAAAGAATTTTCTAAGCCTTTTACAAAGCAACCGAAGACTACTTTCTTAACTATCTTGGGAGAGTTTAATCTTTTAAGTGGAAGAGACCCAACACTTTTAAAATTGATCGCCTGCTCACTTTTTTTTTTTTTTGATAACATATGAGATTCTCTGTGAGCTAACGACCTACCCATTTCCAGTAACCTTGCTTCTCTGAGACGGAGTTTTACATGTCAGTACAGAGATATGGCTGAAATACTATCAGACACTGAGTCCTCAAAGGATCTTCTCAATGTGGTTCTGGGAAGATCCTAGGCTCTGAAGCCCACAAAATATAGGTGATACCATGTGTCCATTTGTACTTAGTTTTCTACCAGCTGTATGATTTTACAAAGTACCCAGAAATAAAACAAGTCTGTAAAAGGTAACAAAATCCTTGAGTTGATAGTTTAAACATTGTGTAAATACAGGATCTTCTTATTAGTGAGCCAGGCACTCACACTTTTGTAGGTATTTTTAAACTGAAGATGGCATGGTGATAAAGAATGTGGACTCCGGTGCCAGATCATCTGTTTGAACCTGCTTTTGCCACTAGTTATGTGACTTTAATTAGGGTTAGTAACGCTATCTGTTCCAGGCAGCTGTTGGGAACCTCAAACAGCTTCAGACTTCAAAAGGGTTTGCCGACTCTGTGTGCTTGGAACAGTGCTTGGCACGCTGTGTGATCAGCGGGTCTTACCCTTAGCAGTATCATTTTGCTACTGCTGGTGAACTGAAGTGGTCCTTGTGCTGGGAGGCTGAGGGTCGGCAAGGCTGAAGGCCACAGAACCTAACTGAATATGGGCAGCAGAGCGAAGTGTTAATCCTGATGATGCTGATTTTACCTGAAGGTCTTTCCTTCTGAATTGCTGCTTCATAGGACAAGAGGGAAAGACCAGGCTGTCAGGGATACAGGGTGAGAAAACCGCCACTGTCATCATCAGATCAGAACTGCCCTGAAACGCCACTACGCACGAATAGCTTTAAAGGAAACTTTATGCACTTTGCTTTTAATTCTTCACGTGAAAACTGGGTAGGGTCAAGGCATTCTCTGCAACTTCCACTCTACGACCGTTATGTCCCTTAAGCTATTTACACGGGAACGGCAAGGAGCAGTACCTTCCCACAGTAACTTCGCACATGGCAGGGGTCACATGTAACTTATTTTGAAAATGGATTTGAAGGGTCGAAGCTCACAGCCTGGTAAGTTTGCAGACCAACTGCTCTTTCCCTGAGGATCTTGTGCCGGCCTTCTCTGGCCCATCTTATTTTCATCCCCAGGCACTCTGCCATGTGTTCATTATCATCGGGACACTCAATTTTCACGTCATGCACCAAGTCTTTCTGGCTCAGTATTAGGATGCTATGTGAGAATCAAAGACAGAAGTTCTCTATAAAGCTTCAGTTTGCCTTACATCCATTCCCTTCAGGACTGAATTAATGTCAAGATTCGTTACAGTTCTCCATAGCTTCTGCTGAGATTGTTTTAGACAGATGCTCATCTTGGAAAGTAAGTAGTGCGGCTCTGTTACCGGCAGCCAAGCCTCTTTACAGTGCACTTCTGTGTTTCAGATGCAATGTTTCCTAAGAGGGCTGTCCATGTGAATAGTGCTAAGAAAGAAGCTGTGTTAAGTGACTGTAAAGCAAATTAGACTCCAAATGACTTTCCAGGGTACACAATCTCAACAGGACTTTAGTGTCTACTACCCCAAAAGGCTGTTTAGTTCATGTTTCACCTATCTTAAATTGCCCTAATGTATAAATTAGGGCCATCCTGCACAGATCAGGAGACAGCCCCACAGTCTCTGTCCTATAAAGTGGTTCTATCATGTCAAGGAATTCTCCCTGTTTGCGGCGTCTCTTCAAGGAACAAAAGCATGCTCTTATAGGGACATTAAACGATGGCACCACCCACCACAGCAACTGACCCTCAAATCGGCCTGCATTTACTACTTCTCTTCAGGGAGGAGAGCAAGAATGGATTTTTAAGGCTTAACAAGCCCATTTCTCTGCTATGGGGAAGTGCAATGCTGTTTCTTTGGTCTCGCTTCCTTGAGAGGAGAAAAAAAGTTCGGTTTTCCTCTTCTTTAGTTAAACAAATATGCATGCACGGGGTCTGGCTTTGACTTGGAATTTTAGTACAATGATCAATAGGCTGACTCCTATAAAGGAAAAGAAAAAAGGACATGAGCTTTCTCTATCTTCTCTTATAAATCTTTAAGAATGAAACCGAATAGCTTCTGTTGGCCTTTGATACTTTTATTGGATCAGTAACAAGTGTTGGTGTTTCTCAACTGAATGAGCTGATATACTAACACACATATAAAAAGCACAGGCTCCACAGCACAGATATTTACAGGTTAACAACACAGTTCCATGAAGAATGAACTTTGAGAAAATAAGCAGCTTAAGGTGGTGAGGAAAGTCCTGAAGTAACTGAGTGCCAAGTTTCTGATCATCTAATGTGTCGCTTCTTCATCTGAAGTTGTTGTGAACCACCTTTTCTCAATACCCCATAACATTTCATGTGATAGAAGTGGGCAACATTGCTTCCATTATTAAATAATAAACACCTTGCACACAGTAAGTGCATGGTCTACAGAACACACTTGTCTATGTACAAGCTTCTAAAGTGTTTAGGTTGAGCAGTCAATCTCTAGCAATGATGGACAGTTGCACAAAGCCGGTCCGAGCACTCTTCTGGGCCACTCACAGCACATCTACCTGCCTCTGCTACAGTCTAGAGAACAAAGCTCATGTGTCTAACAGTCCTGCTCCTCAGATTACTTTGGACCAAACATTTCACAGTACACTGGAACATTCTATTTTACTCTTCCTGCTTTAGCATGAGGGAGGCAGTATAATAAAGACTTGACTTTCTGGAATTTGGTTTTAAACAATGAAAGGAAAATAACATAAAATGAGTGTATCACTTTGTAAGTTGAATTATTCTTACCTGACATCTGGTAAAACGTGTTGGCTATACAGTTTTCGATTTCTTTCCATTTCTCATTCTCTGTTGGTGATAAATTCTAATGCTAATTTTTATTTGGAAAACTCGTCCTGGCTTGTGCGATTATATAGGAAAAAATGAGGACTTACCTTCTGTCAGTACTCAAGAGTACATAAAGGCAGTATGTCTATTTTCTAATTATAATAAAAATGCTTTAATAAAGTCATTGTTACAAATGGCATGGGAGCAACTTCAATTCATAATCCAGAATGTAGTGAGATTTGAAACTCGGATAGAGAAGCCTTTGCCATGTTCAACCTAAAACTAACCCTGTTTGTTCTGCTAGGCAGTCTTTAAGCACACAAGTTATAACATGGCTTTCCTAACGTCATAGGAACTCTGTCCCCTTCTCCTGCAGGCCACTGCTGGTGACCCTGACAACTACAACTAAGACCCTTGTTGAGGAGACAGCTGAGGGGTTTTAGGAGTTCCGAATGTGACGATTTTGTGACTCTCTCCTATAAAAAGATCATGAAAGGAAAATTCTCGCAGGAGTTTTCTGAGTAGTAAGCCTAGTTTTTAGAACTGCAGCATTTGGAGGAATGTCTAAACAACAGGCTCAGAGCTCTGCAAGGACAGCTCAAGGAAAACCGAACTATGAAAGTGTTTACGGCTGGGCTTAGCAGTCAGGAGCCTCAGGTAGTCAATTGCATTTTACTTCTGAGAAAGGGGCGGGGCAGTGCAGCGTGACCCGCCACTTCTCTCTGTGGTCACGAGATTCCAGTGTGAGGTCAGAGAGCTGAACCAACTTTCCTGAACTATTGTGGAGCTGTAAGCACAGCTCTTACAATAGATACTGACTAGGAGCTCAAACAAGCACACGTGTGGCAGGACTTTACGCATCTCTTCCGTGGAAGTCACTTCCATGGAAACAGTGTAAGTCCCGTCTACCAAAACCCTTCTACAGGGACTCTTTGTGCCGGTGGAAATCCTCCACAGGTTCTGATTTTCTTTGATCCTTAATAGGTCTCTTTCTATATGGAATATAGCTGAAAGTATTTTAAAATGTAAACAAGGACAATGTGCTTTCCCTACAATCAGCAGCACTAAAAACATTGCTGCTGTCTGTACCTGAATGAAGAGATGTGGGTATGGAGGCAGATGAGGCGGAAGTGGCAGAAATGGAAAGTGATTATACATCGTGGCAAAGAGAAGGATGGCGTATTAAAATAGCCCAGCCATTCCTTTCCAGAAATTACAGCGTGGCTAAATTGCTAGAAATAGAACATCAGAAAGATGTTGAACAATAGGAGCCTACCAACAATCGGATCCCAACAACGTAACTTAAACCCATTATAGAGGGTTTAAGCTCAGTGGTACAGCACTTGCCTAGCATGCACTAAGTTCTGGGTTCAAGCACCCAAAATCAAATATAAAGGAACACAAAAATTCTAAATTAGGAGAGAGTTTGGAGAAAGCATGTCAGAAGGCCTTTCATTTTATTCCTTAACTGAGCCTTCTTAGAAGCCTTTTCCAACTCAATAGTTCCAAAAACTAGACTTCCCTACTTGGCCTGTTGCAACCATTACTCTGCAGATATTTCCCACTATTTACAATGAAATGTGAGACAAATGAAATCTATCAATAATGGATTTTTCTAAGTTAAAGTTCAATGCTTCTAATTAAACAAAGCCCAAGGGAAAATCTGCTGCATTATTGTTCTTTCAAGAAAGTTTTTATTGAAGCACAAGCTTCTGTAAGTACATGATACTTTAAATCTGAGTTTATTGAAATATTTTTAAAACCCCCCACAAAGGCAGACAAGTCCAGCTAACAGTCTGTGCTCCTACAGAGGAATGAAGATTACAGCATGCTAAATCCAAATCTATGAATGATATACAGAATCACAGTACCATCCACCTGGGGCTTACACACTACAATTCATCAGAATTGCGTTCTGTAACCAGATGCCAAATTATTGCACAAGTGTGTAGGCCTAGCACATTATCTCCAGGCAGCAGTCCCCAGGCTCATTCTAGCATCAACGCCAGAAAGTAAGTACCAGATTTTAGTCACATTTATGGAATCAATAACAAACACTTAATTTACCTGTCTATCAACCTACTCTTGTTAGACGTTGGCAGATGGACTAATTATTAACAGACATTACTATAATCACTACAAACTCTTAGGACCCAAGAGTCACCTACAGCTAAAGCTTCATAGCAGCTTTGCAAAACTTTGTTGGTCCAATAGTAAAGTAAACACATTTCCTAATTGCCTTGCAATGACCTGACAGACCAGTCTTTAACTGATTTGACCTGTCTATAGCTCAACTCTACCATCTTCTTCCCTACTTGCTAGTTACAGAAAGTTTTACTTAGGCAGGCCTTGAAGTCACTTAAAATGGGGGAACTAAGAAACTGGGTGGTTCTGCCATCTTTCCTGTTAAATGGTTCCTTTTCCCCAAAAAGCTGTTAAAACTGAAATAGCACATCCATTATAAGGAGGGTCATGCTGTCAATCTTTGTGAACTACTTCATCAGAAGATTCTGGGGTACTTCTCTGGTAGAATATTTTCTTCCTGTCCACTTCAGGTTGACTGATGCTCATCTGTTACAGACACAGCTGAGGTTACGGAATCTGGGACAGAATTTGGAATGTAACACACACCATGTCAACACATGGGTGTAAAATGTCATGTCAAAAAGGAAGGGGACTCCATTTTTCTTAGGGTGCTGGAAAGCCTGAATTATGTTCCCTCAGTACCGTCTTCAGGGGAGCTGAAACCTTAGCTTCTCCTCTAGGAAATCCGTGCCCTTCAGCTGTAGGAAACTGTATGGGGCAGAATCCACAGCCCCTGCAGTAACCTGTTACTTCTCATATTCTTGACATTTAAGATGCTAGAAATGAAATCTTCAGTTCCCTTTCTCTACCTGTCATGTTGTCCCAAGAAAATAGAGATGTACAGACCTCTGACACTTCCTTCTGAGTGACCTGAGCCTATCGGCAGCCTGCACCAACTTCTTCCTCTAATATGAAGAGATATATACAGCAGAGCAGGAGTAAATAAAGGATGCCACCGTGCCGCCTCCAAATGAGGATCTAGAAACCGTACTTTTCTCTGATTCTGGGATACAGGAAAATGCTGCTTTCAAAGGGGATACGGACAGGTAAGAGTAGAAGCCATGCCTCAATCGCAGCACCCAGAAGGCAGAAACAGGTGCAGCTCTGTGAGTTCAAAGCCAGTCTGGTCTACACAGCACATTCAGGCCAGCCACAGGACAGACACAGTCTGTCTCAAAAAACAAACCAACAAAAATGCCAAAACCCAAAACAAAACAAAAAATGGGGGGTGGGATGGAAACATCTTTTTGTCCAGAGAATTGTGATTCGGAAATCCTTCCTTTAAAGTCATGTTCTGACTAAAGGCCATGCCTGTGGCTTGAAGAAGCCCTAGGCCAGTGAAGAACAAGAATTTTATAGACTTTTATAGACTAGAACTTAATGTCCACTAATCTGATCTTGTCTGTGACTCTCAACAGTCAACTCTGAAGCAGCCTTAGAGGGCGATATTTACCATGAACACTTTCATGGTCTCTGCTCCTTAACTTAGCCTAAGTCCACTCTCCTGGTTTTGATTATCCTTAGTAGGGCTACACCACTCCCCAAAGCCATTCTATGGGCTCTCAGTCTCTCTCTTTCTCTCCCTAAACCTGAAACTCATTTTATTCCTTTATTTGATTAAAAATTGCTTTCAAAGAACAGGATTTGACTGGATGGCAAAAATAACACACACATGCATTTTATGACATGATATGGAACATGTGAAATGGGGGTGAGACGGGGGGAATAACCTTTATTGGCCTATGGGAGGGGTAAAGGAATGAGGGGAGGCTAGTGAGAAGAGCGAGTGGGTACGGAAAATTAAAATGGAATGTTCTAAGGTGTGCGGGTATACTTCACGGCCTCCCTGTTTAAGGGAGAGACAGGCGTGTGCAGTGAAGTTCAGGTCGACTACAGTGACCTCCCTCGGCAGGTGCCTCTGCGACTGGGAGCGGCACCAGTCCTGCTATTAGTAAGTCGGCACTCATTCCGTCAAGCCCGACACCACTCTCTGGTTAGTGCACAGGGTTTCGATCCTGGGCTGCAGTGTGACCCGCCAGTGCTCAGAGGGCATGCTGGTGAGGAACGTGCACACTTTCCAGTTCCCCACCTCCAATGGCGGCCAGCGTCTCCAGCCTGCTCAAACGCTCCAGGCTTCTTCCAAGAACTTCTTCTAGTCGGCTGCGCAGGGCCTGGGCCCCTTCCAGTTCCACCTGCAGAGTTCGGTCTCTCTCAGAGCTGATTAAACATGTCACATGGAAGGAAATGGGTTAGCCATCAACTATGACGAGTCCACATCTTTCCAAAGAGCCATCTGTGCCACCTAGGCCATCGCCTCCTAAGGTAACTGCTCCCCGAGGCAAGGGTTAAGGGATGGACGCAGTCTTTGGGTGGCCCCTGTGCTCACTGCTGGAGGAGAGCAAGGCTTGCACCTTTCTGTAAAGTCTGTCCCTTTAGCTACATTCTGGGCCACTCCCACACAAAAATATAGCGCATTCTACAGCAGCAGAAGAGAAATTCTGTTATGTAAACTGATTCAAGACTGAGCTGAGGGCTGGAGAGAGCTGTTTCCTCATCTGCACCAAACTGACAGTGCTCTGAGTGAAAGCAGCTCAAAGGAGTGGCATTCCAGAAGTTCTTTCCAAAGGCAACTCGAGTAAGTGGTCCTACTACACTTTCCCCTCCTTTTATTTTCCTGAGGTGGAAATAAAACATTTCTAAAGCCAAGTGAGAAATTAGGGGAAACTGAATATAATAATAATAATAATAATAATAATAATAATAATAATAAGTAGAAAGAAAAGAGGCCAGGAGGAAGGCAAGAAAAAAATGAAGGCACTCTGAAATGAGTCATAAAGACACAGCACATGTAAACCAAACGTGAGAACTCTAA
Organism: Peromyscus aztecus; assembly: GCA_902168405.1. Lineage (NCBI taxonomy): Eukaryota > Metazoa > Chordata > Mammalia > Rodentia > Cricetidae > Peromyscus > Peromyscus aztecus. The sequence continues at coordinate 46,615 of CABHPQ010172494.1, forward strand.
GAAAATACATTCACGTGATGCTTTATCTGTGCTTCTGGGTGGAATCTGCCACCGTAACAAACACATGCTCTTCACTGTCCTCAACCCAGTGTTAGCGCCCCGACGCCTCACTGTCCACAGGGGAGCAGGCTTGCGGGACACGGAACAGAAATGCAAGGAGCTCACAGAGAGTGCACACTACACACAAGACACTGTTCCGGACCCCTGACCTGTCTTCGTGCGGAACCTTTGCAGTAACAAAGGGAAATTCTACTTCTAGGTTAAGATTTAGACACCGAGGCTCAGGCCACGCCCCACAGCAAATCACCAGGTGAGGAGCTTCCTCTTTTCTCCTCTTTGGTATTGCAAACACCTGTCTATCATTATCAACTTGGTAAAGAAAAGAAAAGAAGGAAAAAGGAGGAAAGTTGAAGGTAAGCGAGCCAGGCAGCCTCTCTCTTACTTCTCTGGATGGGCGTGGAACTTGACCAGGCTGCTGTAGAGCTGCCTCTCAGCTTGCAGGGCCTCGTTGAGCCGACTCCGCTCATCCACCAGTCCTTCTAGCATCAGCAGCAGCTAAGGAAGGGAGAGAGAGGCAGCAACGGGGAAACAGCAAAGTGAGACATGAAGACGCCACAGTGAATCCTGAGAGACAAAGCAGTGTTTATCACTTAGGCTTCCTACAGAATGTTACAGTTTTCAAATCAACATCACACTCGTTATGTTTTATATCTTAAAAACTATTAGTCAGATTCAAACGTGGCAGTGAGAATTGAGGGGGAGAGAGTCCAGAAATATAGGAAAGGGTCTAAGATGGAGGGATGAAGGAAGGCAGGGATGAGAAAAGAGGGACGCAGTAACAACTTAGTACTCTTTCTGAAGTCCCTTCACTCAGTACTTACTGAGCATCTCCACACTATCACACGCACTGTTCTAGTTCTAGGGAAAAGCTCAGGAAAGCCATGGACCACCCAGAGACAGCGTGAGCCATAAGCTACGCTGAAGACAAGCTGCAAATGTGTGGCCAGCAGGGAGCTGTTAAAAGTAAGTGCCAGGCTGGAGGGAGGTGAGGAGTGAGGTGAGCGGTGCAGACGGGCCGACAGGCGAGGCAGGCTTTCTGAAGAATCTGGCACTGAGAAGGCTAGACATGGGGGAGAAGCTACAGAAGAACCTGTGTCCCGCGAACTCACCTGTTGTCTCCGGTTTCCAGAAACTTCCTGACCCTGGGATTCTACTGAAGCAACTTTTTCCCGAAGAAGTAAGAGCTCTTGAGTCAGGTGTTCCATGGCTGGTATGTCTTCAGGGTCGACCAGTTGCATCTGCAGGTCCTAGAAAAAAATACAAGCCAATGTAAAAACCGCAATAACATGACTCAGCAGAGCAGCAAGGGACAGATCTTCCTGTTCTGTTTCAAGGCCAAAGAATTCAGTATCTTGTGTGAAGATGTCTTAAGACAGCTGAGGTATAGACTATTCCAGTGGTTTTCAAAAAGCTGTGAAAGACCTTTATGAGGTCTTCCTTTATCTGTATGTTCCTGGTCAGCGACTCCAAGTCGGCCGCCTGCACCTGCAGCTCATCCTCTTGCACAGCCATCATGGACTGTAGAGCAGACAGTTCTATCTGTGGAGAGAAGAAAAGCCAGCATCAGAGGCAAACGCTTTTCCACGTAACACAAGAGGAAACCGAAAAAAACAGTGCCATGGGTCAAGTCAATAAAACTGGAGTGTGGGATCAAAGGATGCTCTAAAACAAACTGTAAGACTCTTTTCAATAACGGCTTCTATTACTATAAACAACAAATTTAATTAATGGGGTCACTGAGATATTTAAAAGTTGGTTACAGCTCGCAGAAGCAAGAAGAAATGGTGTTTAGTTTATCTAAATACTTCAGCTAATACATGAAAATATGGCAGGTTTAGGATGCCTACATTTTATACCCCTTAACGAATTACTAAGGTACTGAGCACATCCAGCAGCTGACACCACCAGGGATCACCAAAATACATGCCTCCTGGTGAAGAGCATGCTGCCACCACAAAGGAACTCTCCACCAGTTAGCACTGTGGGCACCAAGCTTTCAGTGTTACGTCTTCTTTCCCCCAGATGAGAAACTGGATGATAACAGAGCTCAGAAACTCCATGGTAACAACCAGCCCTGCTAACATTCATGGTGTGTCTGCTATGTCCCGGGCACACAATACACTGCTTGTATTTAGTTCTCTCAACACAACCACTGACCTGGCCCCTCTAGTCCATTCCTACTTCAACACCCACCACTTGACTGCAGTGCACCGGGCTTTGTGCTGACTAGGGGGTCTTACTTCTTCTACTCTGTCAGCCTGCAGTATCTTTCCCAGGGCTGCTGTCTTCTCTCAGGTACCAGCCTGCTCAAAAAAGCCTTTGGCCACTCATCTAAGGTGATCCCCATCTATGTTACTGTTCCCTGATGCTTTCTACAGCATATCATCTTATAATCTATAATTACAACAGTTCAGTTATTCACTTGTGTAATGTCTGCTATCGCCCTAGTAGGAATTAATGACACAGATCCAGGGAAGGACCTTGTTGATTCTGCACCCATCTCATCCCTAGTTCTAGCTCTGGCTTAGAGAATGTGTCTCATGAAGGAACTGGCACAAAAATCCTCCCCCAAATCCGAGGATGTAACCTCTCTTCACTTATAGTTAAGATGATTTCTACCCTTCAGTGTATAGACAAGACAGTTGGGGCAAGGGGAAATTAAGGAACTAACTTAAAATCACAGAGTTAGTAAGTAGTTCATTTGTAGTGCGGAAGTCAGGGAAGACAAACCAGGCTGCCAGACTTAATGTCTTTTTGATGGGTATTGTACATCCATATAGTCTTTATGGTAATGGCCAGTTATTGTAAGTAAACTTTTGAAAAGCCTATTTTAAGACAGTATGTGGTGGCAGAATAAACCAGGCAGCTTGGCTTTCCCCTGCCAGTCCTCCACACAGAGAGCTGCCTGTGGAAGGCTTGCTTTCACCCCTGCTTCCCTCAGGCCAAGCTGCCTCTGACTGGACCAGTCGATCCTTATAAATCAGGGCCTAGCTGGTGCTGGCAGCAAGTTCTATACCTGAGACTTTATCGATAATAAAGTTGATAGTGTCTGCTGCTGATTTTATTTTTCAGGCTGTTCAGAGCTATGGACAACTATTGAGCCCCCCTCAGAGATTACTATAATTACATATCTCAGGATTTGCAGCATTAAAGAAAACAATAGGGCTGGAGAGATGGCTCAGTAGTTAGGAGCACTGGCTGCTCTTCTAGATGACCCAGGTTTGATTCCCAGCACTCTTGTGGCAGCTCACAATCATCTGTACCCCCAGTCCCAGAGGAACTGATGCCCTCTTGTGGCCTCTGCAGGCTCTTGGCACACACATGGTGCATAGACATACATGTAGAAAAAAAAATACCTATACACATAAAATAATTTAAAAAAATGGTAAACTTAAGAAAATATTCTTGCAGCATGATTGAGGTCTGAAGACGGACTGATACAGGTTTTAAATCCTAGCACCAGCTGCTGACAAAGCTCTTACACTGAGGTGTAATTTCCTCAGCCATAAAAGAAAGTATGTATTTCCAGGGCCACCAAGGACTACAGAAAACATCTTCAAAATGCTCGGCATGTGGCAGAAAACCGGTGAATGATAGCTCTGCCACTTCCGCTCTCACCAGACAATAAGGGATGTTACAAATACGGAAAAGCCTATATGGCTATTAGCAAGTACCCAGTATCAGAGGGAGTGTGTAACAGTATTGAGCTGAGAAGTAAGCGGTTGATTAGGGATACATAAAGCTGAGCAATAGAAAGTATCATTTATTAAAAACACAGAGTCACAGCCCCTGCAATTTTATGACCCTCAAAACAGGACAGAAGCAAAAAGGAACACTGTTCTAGACTGGAAATGCAGGAGTAAAGTGGAAAGTGTGTGGGAGCCGTAATACCTGACGTGAACAGTCATGTAGCAGCTACAGCGGAACCAGAGCAGGGAGGGCAACTGGGGCATGGTTAAATTGAAAATTCTGAAGTACTGCATACTTGTGTCTTCAAAACTGAGTTATATAATACAAGTCCGCAAAAAAAGAAATACAGTAACAGAATCAAGAGGTACGATCCGGACATCTGCGTTACATTAGACGTCAAGTCGTGACGCTTCCTAACGTTACCCTAGGAGTCCAGGACACACACTGAGCTGACCGGATGTCACAACTACACGTAAGTCTTCAGTTCTGTCTGTCCCTCTGGGCTGAGCCCTAAGCTGTCTTCTAATCTGCATCCTAGCTGGATATGCAGCTGGTTGCATTGGGAAGGCTGAAGCATCTTCTAAAAAAGTGGATTAAAACTCCATTGGCAGGGAGAGTCAAAAACAGAAGGTGGGGGAAATACCTGCTCTAGGAAAAGACTTCTTAGGAAGTACTTGGGGTGTTAAGATGAGTTTAAACCTCAATCTGGCATTATGATGAGCCCCCACATCGGTGTTAAAAAATTGCTATTTCCTATTCGTGATGATACCACCTATTTCACGTGGAGTTGTGAGTGTGGTCACTTGACTAGCACAGCGCATGTGAAGAATGCTCAATACACAGTATTGCTCACGCTCTCCTGCCTCTTGTTTACTGTTTGCAAACTTCATGCAACTGATGTCATCATTTTAGGTAGGAATTACACAACACTTCTGTTTTGCACAAGTGCTTTACAATTATTTTATTTTACTTACCAGTAGGAGGAACAAGCAAAGAGATTTGATGCTTCCATGACAGGGAGAGCATCTTGTCGAGATGACGAAGATATACAATTTGTGTTCCTCTCCAAAAAGAAGAAAGGCTTATCTTGCATTTGGAGCCAGATATTATACATGGAGAGTTGGAATGTTTAAAACATAAACCAGTTTGAAAGAAACAATAGAAATTCGAGGACTGGCCTTGACTAGCAAACTTACCTGGCTTTCTCTTTCTTTTTTAGCCATGAGCTCGAGTTCCTCCTTGGCATTACTCAGTTCTTTCTCCAGCCCTGCAACTGTGTCCGAGTCTCCTGAGATGAATGCACAACACTACCTTTAATCACTGAAACATGCTATGACCTGCGCTGCCCTGTTTCTGGGAGGTTTACTCTAAGAACACACCCCAGCACTTAAAAAATATATACATGCACCTGCTTTAGTCTGTAGCAATATCTGTAATGGAAACCCCACAATCAACCCATATGCTAAAGAGAAGGAATGGAACAGACTACCACAAGTTCAGCCAGCAGACTACACTATACAGCTGAGAAAGATTGAGAATGAAGTGAGTGAGCAGCTTATTTGGATTTCAAGGATACTAAATACAGATGTAAAAGAACATTTACCAGGGGAAGAAGGAAATGATACACCCATCCATATACACATATAAACCATCTGCTTATTGTTTAAAAACATACACAGGAAGGAGGACAACCCAGAAATGAAACGTATTACCCTTAGGGAGTGAGTACAAATGAGAGAGAAACAGGGATACGGATGGGCCTTCTGAGTCCACCTTTTTATATATTTAATTTCTGAAGTTAACACTGAATTTTTAACATGTAAGTTGGTTTGACAATGAGTTAAAGAAAAGAACTAAAATGAATCCATGTAAAGTTTGGGCAGTTTTTCTTGGAAGTGATGTGTCTCTAGATTTCAGGGGAATCCAAACTGGTTTTTGGAACTATCATGATGTGTCCTGGCCAAATCTACTAGACAGCAATGGAGCGGGAACAGCAGAGGGAATCTTCACAACACAGAACTGGCACTCACCTAACGTGGGCCTGGGCACGCTGGCATCTTCTTTAGCCGTCAGTGAAGTGCTTTCATCTCTGGAGGGCATCTGCATAGAGCTCTGAAAAGTGGAACGGTTGTGGGGTTTAGAGAGACATGGGGACCATGATCACAATGACAGACTTGGAATAGTCTCAGTTTGCAATTGCTGCCTCAAAAGTAAATGGGCAATGCAGTCGCCGTGGATGCCTATGTGAGTCTACAGCTCTTACTTGATCAGCCTGCTCTCCAAGGTCGGGGCTGATGGAAGTCACGTCAACCTGCTGGTCTAAGAGGAGTTCCCGGAAGGGGATGAGGTCTCTCCCCAGGTACTGGCGCAGGGCGTGTAACTCTGAGTTTCTCTCCAGGAAGGCTTGAGCCATTTTTTCTGCAGCAGCCTGGTAAGAAGGAATCACAGAGAACATTATTAGAAAGATGTTATAGCAGTAAATAAAACTGATTTTCAAATTTCTTTGAAGATTTCTTTTTATTTTATGTGCATGAGTGTTTTGCCTGCAGAGGGCAGGAGGAGGTCCTCTGGGACTGGAGTTATGGGTGGTTGTCAATCACCTGCAGGGTCTTAGAAGAGTGAAGGGCGAATGTGATAAAAAAAAAGAGATTGCATGCATGTATTACATTCTCATAAAAAGGTTATATTTTAATAGTTTAGGAAAAAAGTAGAAGAAAAAAAATCTCCCCAAAAGAGTAAGCAAAAGGAAGAAAATAAAAAAGGATGGGCCTGTCAACACTGTATCACAGGTGGGGGAGGGGCCTCAGAGCCTCCCCGAGACTTGCTGACAGCTAATAGTTATTGGAGGGTGAGGTACCACTTCTTTGGTGGTGTAGCATTTGCTTCAGTAATTAACCTCCCGCTCATGGTTAGGCAAGAAACCCCAATTAGACTCATTGTTCATACACACAAACGACTTGAAAGCAGGAGGCGGGGAAAGGGTCTCAGTGGGAATGAGGAAGGAAGAAAAAAGAGGATGGGAGGTGAGAATGACTAAAATACATTATGTAAACGTATGAAACTATCAACCAATAGAAAAAATTTAAATATTCAAACTAGCTTATTTCTACCAGTTTTCTAAGAAGATGACAATACAAAGGGAAGACCTAGAACTTATTTGTGACCATTAATGTACAGACACGAACTCAGGGCTGGCAAGATGGCTCAGCAGGTGAAGGCGTTTCCCATACAAGGCCGGTGACCTGAATTTGATCCCTGGAACCCGTGTAAAGGTGGCAAGAGAGAACCAGCTCCACTAAGCTGCTCTCTGATCCTCATCAATGCACCATGGCACATGTGCCTACACATACATCATGTATACCCAGGCACACATACAATAATAACTGTAAACTTTCAGGGGCGCTGAGATATTGAATTGGAACCCTGTTAGCTAGATTATAGCACCAGCTTTCTGTGGGATGAAACCAATTGTTTAGATGAATAGCTGAGCTCCCATCACAATTTCTAAGTGAAAATTAAAAAAAAAAACTTGCATTTCCAATTTGTAAAATTTGGACTCTTTTGAGGTAGGGGCGATCACTCAAGTCTTGATAACTTAGATAATATTTCAGAATTCCATTCTCCTTTCTCCAAAACAATCAGAAGATTAAGAAAATGAAAATAATGGATACATGCATTGTGTAAGCCACCTTCCAGAAATATGTTCTAACTATTTCATTCTGGCTGATGTACAGCTGTAGTTCAGACACTGAAGGAAAGAAGCCAAGCTGACTGTAGAGAGTGAGCCCGAGTCGCCAGCCCCAACACTTCCTATCTGCTGACATGAGTATCACAGGACCCTTGTCTGGTTCTGCAGCAGTGCTTACTTGGCTCGCCTGCTCCCTGGTACTCATCGACTGAAGCAGCCCCTGGATCTCCATTTCATGCTCCACGGCTTGTTTATTCTGATCACTCAGAAGGTCCTGCAGCATCTTTTCTTTCTGCTGCAGGCGCTGGCACAGCTCCTCAGCTATCTCGCTCTGGCCGGGTCCGAGTTTGCAGAGTAATGTTGCCCTGAGATCCTGATGTGAAAGGGACGGTATAAATTTCTGGAGGACAGAATTTTCTCTACCACATATTGAAAGGGTTGTTGGAACAAACCCATTGTAAAGTAACTATAAGATTCTTGGGAACATTATAATGTCTTCTCATTTGTTTCCCCACACCTAGCACAGGCCCATGACTTGGAAGGCTAGACATATATACTTGAATACAAACAATATAGAGAAATGCCCAGAATGGCAGCTTTCACGATTTCTGAAGTAAGTAGTTTTCCTTATGCTTGGGCACGTGACAGTTAATGGCGGGTAGAGTAATGGAACACTGAGCTCCTTCACTTCCTCTGCAGTGTCTGTAACCTTAGAGGGGGAGGACAGAGCCATGGGCTAAGGAATGGAGTGAGGGTGAGGGGCACATGCCCCCTGCAAGCCCAAGCCTCAAGTAGGAGGAGGCAAGCTTGAAGCCAGCCTGGATACAAAGCAAGACCCTGTCTGGAAAAAAAAAGAGGACCAAGGGAACTGTCCCAGTAAGGAGAGTAATGTCACCACAGCTCCTGGTCTATGCAGAAGTACAGCCTGGGTGCTTAAAACCGTGGAGCCCTACTGGCGGGACTGAGGCAGCCCTGCGCCTCTGCTACGCCGCTCTGACAAGTTACTTAACCTCAAACGTCTAGGTCTTTGCTTTGAAAGCAGAGTATGTCCTCATGAACTTGTGAAGATTCATGAAGTTCATTTCCCTTAAGCTCTTAAAATGATGCCTGACCCAGCAAGTACATCGTAACTATTATAATACAGGTTAGTTATAATACAGAGGTATTTTCAGATCTAATTAATTCTCATACAGCTTCTCTGAGAACGATAAATGACATGTGGTGTTTACAGTTGTAAAGAGGATTCCCAGGGAAAGGTAGCGACTCGCCCAGGCACAGGATATAACTGAAGACTCGGGTCGCTGGCTGCTGCGGCCTGGAGGGTGCTGCCTGGGGCTGTGTCCAGCACCCTGAGCCCATGCCCTGGAGTTCCTGAGGACTTACCTCCACCTCTTTGTCCTTGTTGCCCAGGGATGTCTGCAACTGCTGAAGGACGCTCTCCTGTTCTTTCCGCCAGTGGCCAGATTTGGTTTCCAGTTCTGCTTTCAGCCACTGGAGGTTTTGACAGGTGGCAGTTAACTGCTCCAGTTCCAGGCCTTTGGCCCTCAGGAGACCCTCCATACTCTACAGGGACAGACATGGCAAAGGTAAGGCAAAGGGGCACCCCACACTCCTCAGGATGAGTGATCAGTCCCACCTTTAACTTACACCCTCCTGTCCCTTTTTGTAAGAGGAGGAAACACAGAATGTCAAACCAGCGTTTTTCTTTAATGTGGTTTGTAGAGAGGTAAATATAGAATGCATGATAAATAGGATGGGGGTCAGTTTCTCTCGAGAAAAAGTGAATGGATTCTTTAAGAACTGACAGGTGGAAGCTAGATAGGATCTAAAGTAAGTATGCAAAAAAAAAGCTAAAAGTGTATGTTAAGAAAACAAGCGGTCACATAATACATTGATATCTATATCGTATCAATGTGGAAAACACAATATAAAGTATGCGTGTGTACACATTACCCCAGCAGTGCTCACGGGAAAGCATATGCACACATCCATATTACTAGACAAGGATGAGAAGTCAGAACCTCGCACACAGCAATTGCCATGCACTATCCCCCCCAGGTCTACAATGCAAAGCTTCGAAGCCTCCCTCTCCGCTGCCAGTGGTGGAATGAGAGAATGCTGCTTTTCTTTGGTTCTGAAACTCTGGGTCTCAGAGAACAATGCTTCGAGGCTGAGGCTTCAGGCCTAGAAGGCAATGGGGGGGGGGGCAGAGCAGGGTGGATTTGGCTCTTACTTGCATGGTGGTTTCATTGGCGGACAGGACACTGCGCAGTCTCTCTAAATCATGATCTCGCTCTCTCACAGCTAGGTGAAGCTGCTGCAATTCCTTGTCCTTTTCTTGTAGAGCAGAGAACTTTTCCTCTAGAGTCCGCTGCAAGGAAAATAAGGCTCCTAAATTTCGGAGGGTTCACTAAACTATCACCTTTAATCGAGTAGATCCCAAATGTGAACGAACAGAAAACTGAAGCCCCAACGCAGTCCTTCAGACACCGAGTGCAGCTAGACAATCGGCAGAGTCATGGGGGAGCTGGCTGCGTACCTCCAGAACAACAGCTTGGGCTTGTATTTGCTGCTGTATTTTCTCCAGCAACATCTCATTTGTTTCTGGAGTTTTGTCTGGGTTATCTCGATACCGTAGGAGCTCCTGAAGTTCCTAATAAGACAAAAGTACTTTCCTTTATTCCTTTACCTCTTAGCTAGACTTCTTCATTGTTTTTCAAGAAATTTGTTATTTAGCACATATACACAAAACACTCAGAGATAACAGATATGTAATTTGTTAATGATTCTGCAACAAACAGACTAGCAGGTGAGTTAGTCTGCTCATGGAAACACAGGACACGCTGCCTGACTCTGCTAAAGGTGTCAGTAAAGATTTCAGCAAAGATTTTGAGCTAGGCCTGGTGGGGCATTCCTGTGATGCCAGCAATAAGGAGACAGAGGCAGGTGGATTACTGTAAGTTAGAAGCCAGCCTGGTCTACAGAGCTCCAGGTCAACCAGGGCCACATAGTCAGACTCTGTCTCAGAACAAAACAAAACCAAATACAACAAAAAGATACTTCTCAAATGAAGATGTGCCATGAGTACTGTGAGGGAGTGGGAATTATACACAATGGTACAAAAAATCATATGCTCTGAAATGTAAGTAATTCAATATCCTGAAAGCTTAGAGTAGGTAACAACTGATCACGCCTCTTAGTGCCCCATTTTCCCCTAAAATTTTCATTCTGTCACTGAATTCTGTAGAAGTTTATATCTTTTGTCATGTCTCATGAAGCAGAATGTCTGACTCAGAGGTGTTCTGTTTGCTGAATACTGCCTACGCCATTTACGTTTGCACACAGAGCTATTTACTTGCTGGGTAGCTGCTTCATGGATTGTATGTTCTACTCATTTTACGTGTTTCCAGCTCCATCACTCACACATGAGGCACAAGGTAGGCCTTGAGGTAGGCATCTGAGAGCTCCAGAAGCCTGGCTTTGGTTGGAGAACTCACCTGAAACAGTTGTTCTTTGAGACTCAGACTCTGACGCAGGTGTTGAATGTCTTGTTCCCGGATTCGAATCTCGTTGTATTTTTCCATCTCTAAGGTATGAAGCTGTTGGTTCTTACTATGCAATTCTCCTTGGAGGTGTTGTAAAGCTTTTCGTAATTCCTGAAATAAATATATCCTCTTTTTAAACTAACCTTTCCACATGATCATCAGGTATGAAGGTCTTAATACTGTCAAGACAAGCTGGACATGATGACCCCTGTCTATAATCCCAGCCTCCAGAGAGCCCAAGGCAGAAGGATCTCAAATTCAAGGCCAGCTTAGGCAACATATTTTGATCTCATCCCCAAAACAAAACAAGACAGACAAAAACTACAGCATAAAATATAAAGTAGCAAAAATTACCATTATTTAAATTGATATAGAAACGTATGTAGGGCATAAATCAAACAGGATATGAAAGCTTATGAAAGTTATGGAGTAGAAAGTCGATTTGACAGCATAGTTCAGCATTCACTTTCTGGTTTGAAAGCACAGCTCTGCAGTCTGCTAAGGGAGAGTCTGCACTGTACCCCGGAGCCCTTTACTAAGCTCAGAGCTGCTACCATCTTCCTTCCTAAAGAATTCAGCTTCTTAATTTGCATTATACCCCAACCCTTAAAAATATCTGAAATAATTCAGGGCTCATAATTAATTTCTGAACTACTAAAATAGGAGATATAGCATGTGCTCCATGCTAACAAGATAGAGGTAAAATGCTTATATGCTAATTATACATGTAAATGCCCTTCCCTACTTTACCTAATGATGTTTTCAATTCAATTCAATTTATTTATTTACGTGCGCGCGCGCATGTGTCTGATGCATGTGAGTGCAGATGAGCATGTGTGGAGGTTCAAGGGAACAGTGTTCAGGAGTTGGTTCTCTCCTTCCAGCAGAGATCCTGGGGCTCCACTGCTTGTGAGGCAAGCACATTTTACTTGCTGGGCCACCTCACCCACCCCAGCTGCCTTTCCGCTTTCAGAAGGACAGGCCAGCAGATAGCTCCTCCTTCATGAAGCTTTCCCATGACTTCCTTCCCCAGCCTCTCCTAGACACTGCTATAGGAACATAAAGCTGCATCTTTGGCAGTATTCGCCCTATTGAAACTGTCACCTGACTGCCTCTCCTACTAAACTAAGTAATTGAAGAGGCAGAGTCTCTTGATATTCACCTTTGTTTTTCCAGGACACAGTCTGCTCACCTGGTACTTGACCCACGGGGCAACAAATACTGAAGCAGGTTAGACTAAGCAAATGATTCAAGGGTTCAGGTTCGGCACAAGCTGTGCTGCTGAAAAGTTACTGTGGGGGCAAAGTCAGCCTTGGGAGCCATCAAGCGGTTAATGATTTACCTGGTTATGTGTCCAAACAGCTTCCTTCTGTTGCTCTCTCTCCCGTGCCGCAGCCTCTACAAACTGCATGCATCGCCTGACATCGGCCAGTTGCCGTTCTTTTTGGCGCACCAGCCTCTGCAGCTTCTGGATTTCAAGCTGGCTACAGAACAGAGCACTCTGAAGATCAAGCAGGGCCACCTGTTGCTGAGCTGGGGCCGCGCCCTCTGAGCTCTGAAAAGAGCAGAACCATAGTCATAATCACAATCACAAGGAGGGAAAGCCTGGAGCAGCAGGGAGAACTGTGCAGCCCCGGGGACGCCACTCTTGCCTATGGCCCTCACGTACGTGAAGCTGTCCAAGCTGGCTTTGGTGCAGCATCTCACGGAGCTTTACCATTGTGTCATTTTGCCCTTCGATCACCTGGTACAGCTCCTCGGTCTGGAAACGAGAGAGGGACAGCATGCTGATGGTAGCAAACTACACATAACAAATGACATTGTCTCTCCTGCACAGACGCAAGCAACAGAATCATTCCAAACTATCTACTGAGTGGACATCTTTCCATGGTAAGGCTTGCTAGTCTCACAGGAGTGACTTCTACAAAATACAGAGTACTTAATCTACTTCCACAGGATGAATTATTTCCCACAGGTCTGTGATTATGTAACATTTTACCTCACTTTCCCTGCTTTTTAGTGATTCTTTGAGGCTTTGAATTGTCACATCTTGCTCCTGAGACGACTCCTGTGCAGATTTTAGTTCACAGCTCATTTCATTCAGTTTCTCTTGAAGACTCTGAATTCGGCAGAAAAACTCTGTTAGCTCCATGATGGCTTTTAACCTCGAGGGCCATCAAACTGTCCTGTACATCTGGGGTCTAGAGAAAGTCTTAGGGCATATTGTCTCATTTCTTTCCCGTGCATAGTAACCATGAGAGTCTGAACATGAAGAGAAGTAGCAAATATGAACTGCTTCCCTCAATGCTCGAACACCTCAGTTCTCACGCACTGCACATTCTCTATGTCAAAAGCCATACTATTCTTCCAGCCCTTCCATAGGACCAAGGAGTGCCTGCTGTTTAGTATAGGACAGGCTACTATGAAAGCATACTAGAGCAGATATTCAGGAGCCCCCTTGGGACAACTGCCTTGTAAGCAGATATTAAATCTTGGACTATACAGGAATAAGAAGGCACACTAAAATCTAGAGCACGACTTCTGGTCTCAGAGCCTTACTATATAGAGTTAAAGACTACATAGAGGGTCTAATCTCATTTCTAGATGGCAGCAGAAATTGGGGTACTCATGGAACAAGCTAAAATCCTGAGAAGAAACAAAGGGAAGGTCTGAGCAAGCCATGAGGACCTGAGTTTGACCCCAAGCAGTCACATAAAAAAAGTCAGGCTTGGAAGGTGTGTGCTTATAATCCTAACTCTGGGAAGGTGAAAACAGATGGATCCCTGAGCTTGCTGGCCAACCAACCTAGCCTAATTTTCAAGCCCCAGGTCCCAGTGAAAGACTATGTCTCCCAAATACCCCAAGGTAGATAGTTCCTGGGGAAGAGTACCTGAGACTGACCTCTAGTCCACGTGCACCCACATGCATACCTACCTGTATGCACACAACTCACACATACAAGGAAGGAAACAAAGATGAAAGTGTAGAACTATACTTTCAAATCAACTATTCCCCAGAGAACTGGGGATGCCACAGTATTCACCTCCCAAGTCCTACTCAGGATGACGGAGCTGGGCTAGAGCCAATTCTGACCATACCTTGTTGGTGGCCTCTGTCTGCTGGACTTTGTCCTGGAGCTCTTCCAAGTGGGAATCAGACACAGATTTACTGGTAACAGCCTGGGTTACAGGGGTCTCCTCTGAGTTCAGCTTTTGTTGCTTGAATAACTTTTCAGGCTGGGGCTAGGAGGCAGCAGGGAGACAAGCACATTGAGTGAATGCAGTCAATGACCCATTTGATTTCCATGTTCAGACTGGGCCTCTGTTTTCAGAGTGCACTCTTAGCAAGTAGGACTGTCTTCCGGAAGTCACCTGGTGATCTGTTCAGCAACTGTGGTTTCCAGTTATCTGAGACCGCCATCGCTACAACTTGTCATTCTCTACCCATCCTCACAAACACTGCTTTGTCGGGTAAAACAAATAACTCAGAATTTAAAGAGAAGAGGCACTTTAAAAAAGGACAGGATAATGGCAATCGAATATTTGCTTCATTCTATTTCATTCTATGTCTAACCAGGAAATTAACAAAGGCATCAAAGGGTCAAAGTTATATTCCAATTACCCGTCCTATAACAAGCCTGCTTGTGTTGTTGGAAAACCTGTAGCCTTTTTTTAATATGGGCCATCC
>CABHPQ010172495.1:0-26040 GCA_902168405.1 Peromyscus aztecus
TCAGGGAGTTAGTCCTGAACTCTGCTCGTCAGAAAACACAACTGGGAAGGTGGCGTGTAGAGCCGAAGAGCTTTGCCACTGAGGAAGTAGGCCTTGGCCAAAGTACGGAAGGGAGCTGAACTCAAGGCCTCATCTGAAAGACTCCTACCCAGTACTTAGCGAACACTGATGTATCGGCTGTGCTCGGGCAAGTCTGTCCAGAGCCTGCATTCATCCCACTGAACTCCATCTACATGCTTGTAAGAAGGAGGAGACAACTCCCGGCAGAGGGCTCTGGTTTACCCAGCATATAAAAGAGAGGTGCTACTAGTGTGGACGCATTTGTAACGCGAATTGCTAAAATAACATATCCCCACACACACTGGGGTGCTTTCCTCTGAAGAGAAGCGTGTTCTGCTCTGTTTGGTTTGCGCATCTTCCAGATCGATGGCTGACACTTTCCCACACTAGCCACTTCTTTCTAGAACAGAGCCCTGAGCACATACGGCACACAGCCGGTACAAGAGCACAGGCAAGAAGTATTATGAATATACCTGCCTTGGGATTGTTTAGCTGAACTGGAGTATATATAAGCCAGTGTGCAGGAATTTAATTTGATAAGGTGGAAGCAGAAACAAAGTGTGTGTGTGTGTGTGTGTGTGTGTGTGTGTGTGTTTTGAGACAGGGTTTCTCTGTGTAGCTTTGAGCCTTTCCTGGATCTCGCTCTGTAGACCAGGCTGTCCTCGAACTCACAGAGATCCACCTGGCTCTGCCTCCCAAGTGCTGGGATTAAAGGCGTGCGCCACCACTGCCTGGCTCAAAGTTTATTCTTTCACTGACTTTCTACACTATCTCTGAACTCTCCGCTCCTTAATGAGATACCAGGCGTAATCTGTGTACGGTAGATTGCATTGTCTCTTCAGGCACACACCGTCTAGTCTAGCCTAAAATTGTACATCCAGCCCGATGTGATAACAGACTGAAGCGGAGTGTCTCATCTAGCCCAAGACTTTCTCTCTGTTCTTGCCAGGCTCTGAGACTGCCAGGGAGGACATGTACAGGTTGGATCTCTCGCTTTGCTTTCTTCAGCTACTCAGAGCTGAGGCCTGGGGACCTTCCAGGACTGGCACAGAGAAGGGGGTGGGGGTTTCATAAGACAGCTTTTCCAGGCCTGGCTAATGTCCAAAAAATAAAGAAGTCATCTCTTCTTTATTTGCCTCCCAGCTATCTTTTTGGTGGCTCCTGTCTCTAGTTTCCTCCTTGCAAGAATGGCTTCTTATTTTGCTGGCCTTTTATGGCTACCAGCAACAGCCCTGTGACTTGTGGCTATTTGCACCTCTTTTTTGTGGCCACAGTCCCCTGTGGATGGCTCTCTTGGAGAGGGCCCTAAATTGGATCAAAGGAAGCACACTTTGTCTTTCTGTCAGAAGAAACCTGGAGGATAGTGACAATTTTATTTGGTCACTCTCTAGACGTTCCTTCCCTCACATGGCTTAGAGCAAGAGGAAGTGGCCCATCTCTATCCAAAACAATTCTTACACCAAGCTCTTCAGCCCTTCTAGAGTTCTTTGCCCTCCCTCAGGAGCCAAGATGGCTGCCTGTTGGGCTATTGTTGAGACCAGTTTCATAATTTCTTCCTACAGAAAGGCCGCCAAACATTCAACTTGGGATATGAGTGCCTGGTAGTTTGCTGTGTGTCTTTATGGCTTAAGCTACATAGTGAGACTTGTCTCAAAGAAGAGCCATACCCACCTGGCTCACAGGGATGCAAACAGACTCATCTGGGAATCAGCACCTGGATTAACCGTGCTACCTGGGCAAAGGCAGTGGAAACCACCAGAGAAGTGATTTCCTCACCCACCCACCCGCGGCTCTACAGCAACAGCTGAATGAACGAGAACTGGATGCTTAGCTGAGGCAAAGAAGTTGGCTAGGTCCCTATGAACCTTTGAATTGTTCAAAAAATTTTGAAAGGGATGTCAATCCAGATCTAGGAGACATTTAGAACACCAAACAGATGAGACTGGAAAAGAACTCCTCCTGTCATATTATAATTCAACTACTAGGTATACAGAACAAAGAAAATACGTTGAAAATGCCCGAGAAGCCTCCAGTCACATACAAAGGCAGACCTGTCAGAATAACAGATTTCTCCATAGGAACTTTAAAAGCCAGGAGAGCTTGTAATAATATATTTTAAGTCTTAAAAGTTAACTACTGCCAGCACAGACTGTGATCCCCATCAAAGTTATCTGTCATTGAAGGAGAAATAAAAAGTTTCCACAATTAAAATATGCTAAAGAATTCATGACTACTAACTCATCTTAACAGAAAATACTTGAAGAAACCCCTCAGATTAGAGAGAAAGCCAAATATATCCATGGGGCCACAGGAAAGAATCAACAATCTTGAATGATAATAGTTAAGCAAGACAGGAATAAGAAAACACCAAATGCAACAAAATCAACAAAATTTGACAAGAATTAGTGCACACTTTTCAATTTCCCATAAAAGATGGATTAATACTACCTTAGGGCAACACCATGGAAAAAGGTGTTCTAAGCAAATTCATCTTTGAAACAAGCAAGTGTCATTTTTTCCCTAATATCATCAAAATAGGTACAGAGGCCTGTAGCTAGAGTTTTCCTGCCTGGCCCACGGTCAGGATAAATCTCTTTCACCTGCCAGTCCCACAGCCGCTCAGACCCAACCAAGTAAACACAGAGACTTACATTGCTTACAAACTGTATGGCCGTGGCAGGCTTCTTGCTGTCCTTATATCTTATATCAATCCATTTCTATAAATCTATACCTTGCCACATGCCTCGTGGCTTACCGGCATCTTTACAAGCTGCTTGTCCTGGTGGCGGCTGGCAGAGCCTCCCTCTGCCTTCCTGTTCTTTTTATTCTCTCTGTTAGTCCCGCCTACACTTCCTGCCTAGCCACAGGCCAATCAGTGTTTTATTAGCAACACATTTGCCATACAGAACATCCCACAGCAGAGGCCATTTCCTGATGATTGAGGGAGCAATCCTCAAGAGGATGTTTCAATTCTAAACCTGCACAGAACACAGGGACACCCAGATATGTTAGATGCAGAGGCATAGATTAACCCTAACACAGTCAGAGTGGGTGACATTAATACCCCACGCAATAGACAGTGACCCTAGCAAAAACAAAAACATCTGAGTAAGATGATCAAATGGGTCAGTGGATCTGGCAGATAGCTATGGAACATTCCGTCTAAACCTGGCAGATACACAAAGCAAATCTTAATACATATAGGAAAATTGAAAAAATCCATTGTATTCTATATGAATACAATGGAATAAAATTAAAATTCAATAGCTAAAGAAACTACAATAGCTAAAGAAACACACACAAACTCTTGGAAATTAACTAGTACACCACTGAATAATGAATAGATCAGAGAAGAAATCAACAAGGAAATTAAAAAGAGTTTAGAATTAAATGAAGATACAACATAGCAAAACCTATGGGATACAATGAAAGCAGTTCTAAGAGGAAAATTTATACATATGAAAAAACCATGGGCACCTCAAATGGCTTGACAATATATCTTAGGCATTTAGGAAAATAAAAACAAACCAAACCCCAAATCAGTAGATGGGAAGAAATAATTAATATCATGACAGAAATTAGTGCAATAGAAATAAAAAATCTTTTTCATTATAACAAAATTTTCATTATAATAAGAAGAATTTCATAAACAGAGAGTTTGTTCTTTGAGAAGATAAACAAGATTGATCAACTCTTATTCAAACTAATGAAAAGAAGGAGGAGACCAAATCAACATTTAGAAATGAAAGGGAAGTGTTAACAAAAAAATACTAGTGAAATGCAGAAAGTTATTAGTACACACCTTAAAAACATACATTCCACTGAATTGGAATCTAAAAGAAGTGAATGAATATCTAGATGTATATGACTTTTCAAAAACTAAGCCAAAAGGAGACAAAAAATCTAATGTATCTGTAATAAGCAGTGAGATTGAAGAAGGTATAAATAACTTTCCTGGCCCTGATGGATTCACAGGTGGATTCTCCCACACCTTCAGAGAATTAACACCAATGCTTCCCAAACCATTCCATGATATAGGAAAGAAAGGAACACCATTAAACTGTCTCTACAAAACCAGTATTATCTTGATATAAAAACCAGACAGAGACACAAAGAAAACTATAAGCCAGTCTTCCTGATGAACACAGACCCATGAGTTCACAGCCACTGTGATTACTTTCGCAAGACTGACACAAGATCTGGTCTGCCAATATTCTAGTAAGGACATGAGAGGGGCTCAAGAGACCCCAACCCTCCGTGAGGACTTGAAGGGAGTTAATGCCTGCTAGGGGGGTGCTCCTGAGGGACCCTTCTCTGAGGATCTATGGGTACTTAATGGTTGTTGGTGTAGACACTGGGAAGCTGATCATACCTCTGTAAACAACTCTTTATCCAGGCTTCTGTAAGCAACTCCAACTAAAGTAATTCACACACACACACACACACACACACACACACACACACACATACACACACACACACGAAAGTTGAAGGTGACTACTTAGAAAGAGGATGGGGATCTGCTAGGATGGAAGTTGGGCAAGAGAGGATAGTGGGGTGAATATGATCAAAATACATATACATACATGAAGTATCATAATGAAGTCCATTGTTATATATAATTCATATGTACTAACATAAATAAAACTAAAAAATTAGACCAAGAAGACAAAGACAAACCAACAATAGCCACAAAAGAGTTTTAAGATAGTGACAGCAGAGCATAAACTCAGCTGCCTTCTGAGTACTAGGAAGTGGCTTGTCTCTTGTGTCTAAGGTCTAATTACAGGAGAGTAGCAATCATAAATGCTTTGATAGTAGCAATACCACTGAAGGCTTATTTAAACAACATAACCCTAACCACACCACTCATGATAAAGGTTACTCCTATTACGTTTTAAAATTAAAAAGCAAGAATATTAGTCATCACTAAAAATATTATTATTATAATGTACACACCCTAGATTCTAGGAATTCTTGTGTCCTAGAGTTGGCACATTTAAAAGGACCACTGTACCATTAGTCAGGAGGATGGGACAGTCTAGCTTTGCTGATTGAGAGTCTTTGATTGACTCTTGCAACGCACATAGTTTTTCATGAATACCAGAATTAAGAACCAACATCTCAAGTGATGAGCTACTAAACAGTAGCTCTTGGCTTCTGTAATAATTAAGGGCTTGAATTTTGCGTTAGTCAACTGTGAGAATTAGAGAACAGACTGGCATTTAGGATTAATGCACCTGGAGACCCTGTTGCTGTTCTCTGCTTCTTGGTGGATGTGGGGGACCCGGAGTCTCACTCATCTCTATGATTACTAAGAGTAGGGTTACTATGACTTCCACTGGGGTCAGGGGTAGGGGTGCCAGTGATGCTTGCAGTTGAGACAGACCTTACATTGGGACAGGACTTGGTTTAACAAAGGAGATCTTTGGTCAGACAGAGGGAGAGGAGGGACTGTACCTGTAAGGGAGTTCTTCCAGCAGCAAGGGGGTGTGGAAGCTGTGTGTGCTTCCGTAGTGCAGAGATGGGTCCTCGAAGTGGGAGAGCTAACCTGTCCTCTGGAATGAGGTCGTCTGTGTGGAGGGGTCATGGACGAACCTGGGCAAAGGGAGAAGCCAAGCCATCAGGGGGTACCAAATGCCTACAAAGCCATTCTCAGGAAATAAGTGTGATGTCAACTCTAATTTCTGCCCCACATCCTGTGGACTAAAAGAGCAAGTCCTCACACCGCTCCTGCTGGCTCTGATCCTCCTGGGTATTAAGTGGGAGAGCAGAGGTTGGGGCAGCCAGAGACTACATGCCTTAACATTCACAGTCCCTGTGGGGATGCAGGGACGTGTCCCTGGATGAGGATTAAAGTACTGACCAAAATATTTAACGGAATCCTTAGAACAATCAAGTTGAGAATACATGAGACATGAAGAGGACTGTTACCTCTATGTGAACAGAGAGGTCTCATGCCTTCCTGAGGGGCAGCCAGAGATTCGGAGTTCTACATCACACACGGGACAGCTCTGACTGTTGCTTTACTCTGATTTGTTGACGAGCCAGACATGGTTAATCCATTTTTAGTGTTATCATAATATTTTCACACATTAATGAATTCAATAATGATTTATAAGACACCTCTCTGGATTAGAGTCTAAGTAACGCCCCCCACCCCCATTCTTCCGTGGCTCACCACTACCATCATAATAAAATTTGCACAGCACTGCAAGGGGAAAGGATCATTCACCCTCTTGCCTGGTCTGTTCCTGGCCTGCCTCAGCACACGAGGCTGCAAATACTGTTAGGACTGTTTTCTATCTATCATCCAATTGTCCTCAGCTCCTGGCACACACTAAACCCTTAATGACTAGCATTAAACAAATGACTAAATGCATTTAAATTTTTTCATCATATAATTTCTTTGTATACTGACTTCTTTACATGTAGGAGATGGTTTCCATTTTTATATTGCTAATGCTGGGCCTGGCACTTAAGTGTTTGTAAAATGAATGGAAATGAAGTCTGTAACATTTGTGTTTTGCATACCTTGGAACCTTGGAACACCTTGTAAACAGCTAATTTTCAAGTCATCCACTTAAATGGAAGAGAGGGGTTGGGGGAGCCTAGGTGGTGTGTGTGTGTGTGTGTGTGTGTGTGTGTGTTGGGGGGTTGTCTAAACAATGGCTATTCTAGATATCATTGAGCCGGGCATATGCAGTCTCTGGTGAACTCTCGTGGCCTTCATTCCCCCAAGCCCATATCCACAGCACAACGGTGTTGGACGCCAGAAGAGAAGGCAATAGATCTGCCTGATTGGTCTGAATTCCATTCCCAGGTCCCCAGCAGTCTGAAGCCTGACTCTGGGCTGTGTTTGTGGACTCACCATGGAGCAGGCAGAGTATGAGCAGGAGTATTTTCCACCTTGTTCTCTGGTTGGAGACCTGCAACCAAAGACAAGAAGACATGAGAGACATGAGAAGCTGGAGTGAGTGGCAGGGGGTCTTAGGCTGTGCACTGTTGCTGTGGAATCTCAGTTTGCTCCAGCAGTTGAGTGGCTCTACCTGAAAGGCAGGGCCAGAGAACTGCCTGTCGGGGAAGTGGGACTCTACAGAGTAGTGCAGAGTGGAAAGAGCCCATTTAAAGCTAGAGCACAGTGTGTGGTGCTTGGACAGGGCATTCTCAGGGATCTGGCTCTTCTCCGGGAAAAGAGCCACTGTGGACACTGTGTGGGGGCTACCGCATTCATGGGATGCGGGACGTCCCTCCGCCTTCTCTTTTCATCCTTTCTCCTTACAGTGGGGAGTTATTTCTTCAGGGGGAGCCTTGTGTCTCACTGTTCATGTGTGACTGAGTTAAAACTAAACCTTCACCCTGCTGGCATTAGGGCACCATTCTGTTTGTTCTCCATAGTCTCTAGAAAGCTCTCTCGGACCCTCCTCATGACCATCTGACCTTCGGCTCTGCATTCTTCTGCTGGCCTTGGGAACTCACTGAAAGCAGAGCCTTGTGTCACATCCTTTTACTTTTAGGCTCCAAAACCAGATGGAGCATTGTGTGAGCCCCGTGGGCAGCTGTGGGGAGCAGGAGTCCCGTGCTCCGTCAGGGAACCCCATAAGGGTCACTTCTCAGGGATTAAAAAGACTGAGATTGCACCTCATGCACATCGTCTGTGTTCTCGGGGGATTTTCAGGGTGCCTGGCTGCGGTTCTCTGGACCCACAGGTGCCATTGTTTCGTTTTTTTTGTTTTTTGTTTTTTTAAATGTGAATGTATACTTTACCGGTCTTAAAAATGATCAGTGTGCCAACTTTAAGGCAAGGAACCCTCTTGACTCCCAATTATAGCCAGTTGTGCGGGATTGCATCAAAGGAGGAGAAAAGGGAATAGAAGTGGAAAGAGAGAAAGTAGGAGAAAGGAAGAGTAAAAGGGAGAATAGGAGATAAGAGGAGGAGGGAAGAGAGAGGAAGATGGGGGAAAAAATAAAGACTCTAGGCTAGGCGTCCAGCAGTCGCTTGTGCCCTGGCTTGGCTCTACTCAATCGTGTCTCCTAGAGCCTTTGGCTGCCCTACTGTCTAGGGACCCAGAGCTGCTTGTTTGAAAAGATCCAGGTTTCGTCCATCTTCCAGCTCCCTCCACCTCTCCCTTGGGCACTGTCAAGGGCAATCCCCTCCCTTCCCTGCCTTACCCCATCCTCTCCAGGCTCTCCCAGGGTGTCCCTGCACCTAGTCCCTAGTTTGATTAATATTCACCAAATCTAGGTTCCCTGCATGCTTGGTACTCTGACTTCCCCAGACTACCGTTTCCAAAGTGCCAAGTCCTACTACAGTCCACATAAAGGCCAACATCACCAGGCGGCCCAGTTCTTCTGAAGCCCAGTGGTGTGACAGTATCTCAGCTTCCGGAGCAAAGCTGCCTCCATGGGGCAATGAGGAAGCACAGTGTGCGATAAAATAAAATGTCCCTAGCTACTTATCAGTCTTGATTGGGGGCTGGAAGGATATCGTTCCGTGGACTGTCTCCAGTCACCCTCCCTGCCAATGACCTTCAGGAATCCTTTCGGCAGGACACTGGGAGTCCCAGGCCTTTGTTACCCTGCACCACATTTACAGTTTAGAGTCCTGTGCCCCCTGAGTCCTGCCGGGAAACACAGCCACCTCATTTTCATTACAGGCTGGTGTGTGGCTTCCCTTAGCTCCCCCTTAGCCCCCCCCCCCCCAATCCCACTTCTCGTCCACCTTCATCCCCATTCTGTGGGGTGGTCTGGCATGTGCAGAGAGAGGAGCACAGCATCACCAGGCTTGGCTTGGCTGGAGGCTGCTACGTTGACCCTGCTGCTTCTCGTCCACTACAAAAGAAGAGTCTTGCCTGGACATCTATGTGTTCTGCATCTAATGTGCACTGCTTCTGCTGTCTTCCCCGGGTTTCAGACTCAGTATACTTTGCTGGGCCTGAGAAGAGGGTACAGAAAAGAAATGCTGGGACCTGAACTCCTGAAGTCTTCTCTGGCCTCTGGGAAGAGCCTACCTGCTCTGAGGTGGGCCCTAGAGGACAAGTCACATTTGCTGCTGCAAACGACTACCCATTCTGAGAGTAAGACCCAGACCTCCAAGAGAAAGCCATGTTACCTTTTGTTCTCTGGGCTTAGCTGGGGCGTCTTGGTCCATCTTAGTCCGGAGCAGAATCGACTTGGACTTTTTCTTTTATCCAAGGAGATGCTCGTGTTTCGGTGTCTGCCAGTTACTTTCTCTAGATCTGGAGACTAAGAAGGCAGGATGATGTGTTGATAATAGTGGGGGCTGGAGCTGGAAGATTGGGGCAAAAGGGGAGCCCTGCCACTCACCTCAGACCAGTTGTATCAGGGTCCCTTCTCTTGAGTTTTACTGATGAAAGTCAGTTCTGGCCTCTTGGCCTCACTGTCACTTTGGAACCTTTTCCAGGGCTGGTGTCAGTAGCTTCAGGGAAGCACATTGGTTCCCTACCTTCTCTTCTCTTATACCCTGTTGGAGATCCCACACTTTTAAGGTGCCCCATCTCAGAAGCCCCCTTAGGAACCTCCAGAACCAGTGATGCAATGGCTGAGCCTGGGAGAAGGGGATTTCAGGGTTCAGGAAAGGAATTCCCCCGAAAACTGGCCATCAGCTGCTGCCCCACTGCTGACCTGGACACGTCAGCTTCTGTGAAGAAGGCATTTGAGTGGTTTGGTTCAGTGGCTTTCATTTAAAGTCATGCTCTGCTGCTCACCGACTCGTGTCCTGAACAAAGAACAGTAAATTATTGAGATGGTCTTCACAGAATGAGCACATGGGCAACAGGGGCCCAAGCTGATGCTGCACTTGAAAAGCACCACCAGAATTCCCCTTGGGAAACTGTCTATGGAGGCTCTTCTCTTTGCAAAAGATACAGTGTTCCCACATCTCTTTAGTCTTGAACTGATTGATATAACCCAAGCACTCAAAACAACGGTGCTCAAAGGAGGAAGGATGCTGCAGCCGGTGGGTGGTTAAGGACCCTTTCCAGGACCCCTTGTAGATAATGACAACCTTGGGCCAGATCAAAAGGCCCTTCTTCCTTAGAATGAATTCAGTTGGTGCTTTGTTACACAACATGAACAACCAGGGGCGGTTGTGGATATTACCCAATGCTTCCCCAGGTGTGAAGACATTGAAGCAGAAGGGGGATTCTTGGAGTATGACTAGGTCTCTCTCTCTCTCTCTCTCTCTCTCTCTCTCTCTGTATATTCCAGTGTGTGTGTGTGTGTGTGTGTGTGTGTGTGCGCGCGCGCGCGTGTGTACTGGTGATGTAAGAGTCAGGTCTACTGCTATGCCAGGACTTGACTAGCATAGGTTTCCACTTGGTTCCTATTCCAGAGCTCCTGGTCTTCATCCCCACCAATAGCCTCTTGGATAAGTTAGAATGCACCAGCATTGTGAAATGCATCCTCTTAGAAGTGTGCAATATGAGGAACTAACTGCACATGGCCCTGCCCTCAGAGTCTGATCCCCAGAACTAATAATTCTCATGCAGGTGGTAGAGAGGTAGCTAAGGCCTGGCTTCCCCCTCTCTGCTCCTTAGGAAACAATATCACACTGTGTTGAATCACATAGACTTTGAAGCCAGGCTTCCCTTCCCTTCAAGTTTTTGTGGGAAAGTAATATGGGCCAGATTATTTATTCTCTTTAAACCTTGTTTTCCTAATGTTTAGGAAACCTCGCTTTCCTATGTTAATCAAGAAATAACAGCTCTTGCTTCATAAAGGTAGCATGTAAAATAAATGCAAAAAAGTTGCAATAAATTCCCAGGAAACGTTAGCCATTGATGATATCTTTACCTTAGTTTATAGCAAGAGGAAGCAGGTGTCTTACACTAACCAAATGCTAAAGCAAAAAAATCCTTTGCAAGTTTTCATCGGTCCATGAATTTCCCCCTCCATTCCTTCCTTCTCCCCCTCCTTCCTTCCCTTACCCCTCTCATTTTGCTATTTGAAAGGCTAAAATTAAAGTGGTTTAGGATGATACTGAATTAAAATTCATATTTTAAAGTCAACATCACACTTTCACTTTATAAATAATGCATATTAAGGTGTGCCTTCAGAATTTAATCGACTTCACAACCGTTTGAAGACTTTGAAGCCACTGAAGGCACAGATGGTTACATCACACTGGGCTACTTTTCAAAGCACAGACCCAGAGCCAAGATGTTCTGGTTCTGAAATTTTATGGAGAGAAAACTTTGTACTGGCTCCTATTGTACTGGCTCCTACTTGGATGAGGGCGTAACTGGATTTCCTTGCCCAGAACAAAGTCTGTGCTGGTTCTTTTACATAAGCTTTTGCTGTGTCATATACTGGGATCCCCTGAGTTCAGAATCAGGCTAAATAATCTTGTGGCTATACATCATTAGCCCCTTCCTACCTGCCCCTGCATCCCCCAAGCTCCCAGCCCTGGTTTTAGCAAATGGCTGCATTTGCTGAACATGTTCACAAAACTATGAAAAGCAGACAGTCAGCTCGGCTCTGAAACCCACACAGGAGAGCAACGAATGGAGGGTGCTTTGGGCAGATTCCCCAGAGCTTTCCCCTACTCCTTATACCTGGTGCTTTGAAGCCCTTTCCCCTGCCTTTCTTATCTGCTGGAAAGATACGCTTTCCCTTCTTGTCAGCATATCAAGGACTGGAAAAACAACCCCATCACTACACGTCCCGGTCACTCTCAGAAATCCGCAAAGGAAGTTGAACTATGAGACTTTGTCACCACTCCAAATAACAACGGAGAAAGCTGTTGGGATAGCGCAAGTAATCATTTTATAATGGCATTTGGCAGATTTTTTACAACTGCAACCATCATT
The DNA here is from genome assembly GCA_902168405.1 of Peromyscus aztecus. Classification (NCBI taxonomy): domain Eukaryota; kingdom Metazoa; phylum Chordata; class Mammalia; order Rodentia; family Cricetidae; genus Peromyscus; species Peromyscus aztecus. The sequence continues at coordinate 11,892 of CABHPQ010172495.1, forward strand.
TAGCTGATAGTAGGGCTTGTGACCCAGCAAAGCTCAACCCTGAAATCCAGGCGGCATGCTAAAGGCAGTTAGGAGAATGTTGAGATACTTTTGAGTTCCTGTAGAGTTTGCCCACAGAGGTGGAACAAAGGATCCCGGGAGAGCCTTTCAGGAGTGGAAACAAGCTACTTGAAAACTTCCTCTGTAGTTCACACCAGAATGTTTGGTGTGGGTCGCTGTAAGAAACAATCCACAGCTCTTACTGCCCTCTTTCCAGAGGGACTGGAATCGGGGAAGTGAGAAGGATGTTCATACTGGTTGGGATAATTTGGTTAAGGTCATAGATTTTGCCCTGTGTTAATGAACCAAAAGGGGCTCTTAAGTAGTTGATCTGCTACTAAGGAAGCTGATGGCTTCCTGGGGGAGTGGAGCTATGCCGGCGATTTGATGTTCAGCTCTGTTGCTGGCATACCATAGGACTGGGCTTGCAACTGGGTGTTCAAGCACTTACCTAACGTGCACTAGGGCCCTGGGTTCCATTCTCAGTACTGACAAGCAGACAGACAAACAACAGCAACAAAACAGTTGCTGACTCCACTTAGCTTAGTTGAGTGCTGTGCTGTTTGTTAGGACCACACACAGACACCACCAGAGGGTGCCAGCGCCGAGTTGCTAATATCTTAAGATGGCTGAGTTTACACGGCCAAGCCATTGTGTCCACTTGGGAGCTCAGTGTGCCTTTCTCTGTGGGTTCTATACCGTGAGCATTGGCCTGCACACATTTAGACCACTCTGTACACCCGCATGCCTCTCCACCCCATCTCCCACTCTTATCCATGTAGGCTTCCGTGCATTTCTTAATATGAAGCAGGGGCCGGAGTAGGACATCAGATCCTCTGGAACTGGAGTTACAGTCAGCTGTGAGCCACCTGGTGGAATAGCCTAGAACTAAACTCAGTCCTCTCCAAATCAGTGAATATTCTTAACCGCTGAGCAATCTCTTTAGCTCTTACTAGGCTGTCTTTTGTTTCATGAAAAATAGGTAACTGGCCACTCTACCTAGAGCTTGATCCATTGGAAGGACTTTCTCTGCCATTGCCCTCTAAGGCCTCTTCTTGTAGGATGCCTATGGTTCCTTTTCGGCTTGACCAAACTAGCTCATCTCTGCGCTAAGCCTAGGATTTCTATCTGTTCTACCACCTTTGTTAAAAAAGGGTGTCCTCCATGTGTTATGAAAATAGAGGGGAGGCACAGTGGGGATGGAAAAGTTGAAGTGGGGGTAACAGGTAGAAGATGGAGAAGAAAGGTTATGGAAAGAGGATTGAGGAGGATTAGTCAAGACTAGGGATGGTTGGCAAAGTCATATGGAAATCTACTTGCTTGTAAACTAATTAAACTACATGATGATAAGGAAGAGTTTGAATGGAAGTGTTCTGCGTGAGTGAACAATGCTGCTCCAAGAAGTCACAGGTTGTTACATGAAAATATCAGCGCCAGGTGTGGGATACCTCCCCATGCACTTCTGGTCAGAGAGACTCCAGGGGTATTCCCCCCCTCCATACAGGTTATTTGCTATTGCTCTCAGTTGTATAACAGAAATGGAGGGTAAGACTGTTGCTGAAGACACCACATACTTTGATCACAGCTTATGAAGGAAACAAGCAGTAATTGAACCAGACGTTTCCTCCCTGATAGCTAGCTTTGATGATGCCAGAAGGTGCTGTGCAGGCTGTTAGATGAGAAAAGTCATCAATGGCCATATCTTGCAGTGAACGCTGCATGCTGTAATACTGACCTCCCGGGCAAGATGTGCCTACTGGTGCAGTAGTGGTATGAGTGTTATGGGAGTTACCAACTATGTTCGCTTGAATTTGAGGCCCATTCCCTAGGAATTCATGTCTGGTACTGTAAATCTAGTCAAAAGTCCATGGAGTGTGTGTGGGGGGGGAGGGTGGATCATAGGCCCTAGAGGATCATAGGCCCTAGAGGAGGCAGCTGCTAATGCTGTCTTGCTAAATAGACACATTGCCAAACTGCTTTCTAAATATTTGTATTTATACCTAAAGATAGTGTTGCTCTCAACCTTAGCCAGAGAAGCTCCTCTGCGGTGGTCAATGTTAACACATAGACTCATAATCGGTCAAAGCACTGAGAATAAGTGACTGTTGAGAGTCCATCCTTAAGCAGAACATCTGTATCACTCCCTCCAAGGTTTGGGGAACAGAAGAGAGGGTGGAATGGAGAAGAGTGCTGTGAAGCATTGTCTTCTGAATATGATATGGAGAGGAACTTGTTGGAGAGAAAAAAAGGGAACAGCAGGAATGGGAAGGGGATGAAAGTGTGTGTGTGTGTGTGTGTGTGTGTGTGTATGTGTGTGTGTATGTGTGTGTGTGTGTGTGTGTGTGTGTGTGTGTGTTGTAGTCAGACTTTCTTTGGACCACCAGCTCCCAAATAATGACATGGAGACTTCTTATTAATTATGAAAGTTTGGCCTTAGCTTTGTCTGATTTCTAACTAGCTCCTAAAACTTAAATTAATCTGTATATATTAATCTATGTTTTGCCACATGGCTCATTGACTCTCCTCTGTTCATCCAACTTGCTCTGCACCTTGCTGGCAAATCCTATATGCCTCAGATTCTTCCTAGAGTTCCTATCTCTGCTTGGAAGTGATGCCTATCCTCTCCTGCCTAGCTGTTGGCTATTCATGTCTTTATTAAACCAATCAGGAGGTGCCTTGGCAGAGACACATCTTCACAATGTACAAAAAGATCATCCTACAACATTCCCCCCTTTTTTGTCTAAATAAAAAGGAAAGGTTTGAACTCTAACACAGTAACACTATATATAATAAGAACAATTATCAGACAAGAATTACATTTACAATGTCCAGTTCATTTGTACTTGGCAAATTTAGAGAAAGTACTCTATTATTTATCCTATCTTGGAGAGTCCAAAGTTTTATATCTAAAACACTTTCTATCATAACTTGTATTACCAGCCTAAAAATATCCTTTTAGACCTGAAAACATTTTCTTAGATAAATAACTTAAGCTTTTATGTCTCTCAACCTTTATAAACTTTACATTTCTTTTGTTTGTTTCTTTTTTAAAATTTGGTAACAAGAAAAACTGTAAGACTATAACTATCTAGTCTTCAACCCCATCAGAGACCTAAAAAAGATAAAATATTACCTGAAGTGCAGAACAAGCAACTTCTAAAACTATAGAAATGACAGAGACATCTGGCTCCCTGAGTCACTCAAGGTTCCTCTGTGATGTTGGGGCATCCATCTTTGGCCTACAGGCCAAGAATATCTGACAATTTTTTCTGTGAAGCAGGAATTTTGAAGGACTGTCCTACCTTGTCTTGGCAAAGTTCAGCAATTGACTTCCTTTGTATCTTGCTTGCCCAGTTTGGACAGCATACTGTCAGCAGTCCAGGAAAGGACAGTTTCTTGCCCAGTAGCTAGCTTTGCCACACTTAAAGTAAACTCCATATGGAGGTTCTTTGATGTCCTCTGAAGTAGATTTGTGCTGCAAGAAGCAGATGTATCTTACTGTCATAAAAAGCCTTATATTATTAAGTTATTTTAAATGCCACATTCTGTAGATCTCTGAAGTGTTTTAAGTCTATCTATCTATCTATCTATCTATCTATCTATCTATCTATCTAAAATATATCTGTTTAACCTTGAAAACATACCTAATGAGACTATAAGTTCAATTGTTGTAGATGTACAACTACTCACCTGCATTTCTTAATTATCCTAAACAGTTTGTAATAATAGCTTTCAAGGACTACAACTTTACATTGCATTTCAAAATGGACTGCATAGGTATAATACCTTAAACAAGAGTAGAAACATATACACAGCATGTTTTAACAAAAATAACCTTAAATTTGTATCAATATACAAAAATCTATATCAATGTAAAATATTTGAAACTAGTAACTACTTTTTAGTAGATTCAATAATCTACCCTTTAATTCTATCATTCCTGTATACTCCCTTTTCTTTCTTTTCATCCCCTACTCCATTTTTTTTCAGTGCTAGATAGAAGAGAAAGAAGGATAGAGGAAAGAAATCTCTTAATCTAACCTCCTTTGTTTAGCTTTCTCCCTGACTATGATCAATAACAACTAGCAACTAACCCCCCTAAACAATGACAAGCATCCATAAACCCCCAAATGACCAAAAACCACTCACCCCACCTTTTGGGAATGTGGGCATCATGTTCTTAAAATTAACTCCTGTTGTCTGGGGGAAACAGCATCTTTAGAGGACCATGAGAAAATTGGGATAATGGTCAAGTCCTGGGAGAGCTAGCTGTATCATTTGTTGTCCAGTTCTGTGTGATAGGAAAGTACAGGACTTAACTGAAGTCCTGGCTGGAGTGGTCTGTGAGGCTAGACCATCTCAGCTAGCAGCTTTGAAGTTGTCCTGAATGAAGATTTTTATGGAAATGCCAGCAGAGGCATTCTGAAAGGCTGGATCACTTCGTCTTCATTGGTGTCTGGTCCTTTTTTTTCTGAAAACATACAAACTTTTAAAGCTAACATACATATCTGCATTAATGTAAGTATGGAATGTGTGGTGGGCACAAATCAGCCAAAGATGATTTTTTGCTCTGTTTGAGGTAAAAACATTTGTCAGCTTTGTAAGTTGGAGAAACCTCTGCACTGTCTTGTCCTTTCACAGGCTCTTGAACCTTCATTTGCTTCCCATCTTCAGAGCCATGTGTGTCTTACTAAGGCTACCAGTATGATGGCTGCTTCTTGTCCACGTGGCCTGATTAATATGATGCCATCCAATGGTGGGTCAATGGGAATTCTTCAAAGCATCTTGACCATCTAAATTATTGTGATAGAGGACAAGGAGGTTATGTAGATCTGGGACAAAATTGAAAATACTTATAGTTACTGATCCATATGAATGCCAATGTCTTCTAATCCTCTTTTCTGAAGAAAACAGTGAAGTGTGCACTTTACATGGAAGAGGAAGATAAGTGGGTGCTGTGGTAGAGTTGGAACTACTATTAGGTTGAGTTGGTGTTGTTGTTGAGAGTTCACCTAGTTTCTGTAGGGAATAATTGTAGAATTTAATGTTGACATTGTGGGAGCTATTACTTTTGGGTCTTTTAGCACCCTAACAATGATAATAATATCCAGAATTACTACAATGAGATAGTGGTCTGTATTTACTAAAGATGGGGTACTTTCAAGGACTTAATCTGGCTCCACTACAGGTCTTAAATCACAAGCCTAGGACCCACTGATCCAACTAACAGCTATATCAATTCCGACCACACCTTTATTATAAAACTAGACCCAGTTGGACCTTGGACAAAACTTTATTTCCTGACCCCCATAGGAATCCTGATGTCCTTCTCACTAGCTCATCCCTTTCTTCTTATTTTAAAACATTATAAATTTTTATTTTGACAAATTCATAAATGTATACAATGTATCTTGATTACATCCACCCCCAAGTCCATCCTCTTTTCACTAACACACGTCCCTTCCACTCTTACATCCTCCTCTTGTGTTTTGTTGTTGTTGCTTGTTTGTTTTTTTAATAACCAACTGAATCTGGTTAGTGCCACCTGCATAAACGTGGATAATCTACCAGTGGCTATACTCTTTAAAAAAAATGACCCCCATTCCCCAGCAGCCATCTACTGCCAACAGCTCTTCTGCCAGGGCTGGGACTTCATGGGCCCATATCCTCCCTTCCCCTGCTGTCGTCTTGACTGGCTTGATTTGGTGCAGGTCTTGCACAGGTGACCACAGTTGCTATGAGTTGATGAGCACAGTAGCCATGTCATGTCCAGAAGAGAGCATTTCACAGCACTCCTTCCATCTTCTTGTTCTGACATTCTCTTCTGTGATGCTCTCTGTGTTTGTGAAGGTTGATATAGATGCTTCATTTGAGAGGATCACTTATTCTTAGTCACTTATTCTTAGCACTTGGATCAATCACGGGTCTCTGAATTAACTATTGCTGACTGCAAAAAGAAGCTTCCCCAAGTAAGACTGAGAGCTGCACTATTCCATCTTTAGAAAGTGGTAGGCAACATGTATGTTTAGAAAAATAAAACAGTGATAGGATCCCCCTAGAGGGCCTATGACCTACCCAACCATGAACTTTGTGTGTGCATGGGTATGAGTGTTGCATGTATGTCTGTGCACTGTGTGTGTCTTAGTTAATGTTTTTATTGCTGTGAAGAGACATCATGACCACAGCAACTCCTTATAAAGAAAACATTAATTGGGATGGCTCGCTTACAGTTTCAGAGGTTCAGTACATTATCATGATGAAGGGGAGCAGGGCAGCAGGCAGGCAGATGTGATACTGGAGCTGAGAGCGCTAGATCTTGTAGGCAATAGTAAGTCAACTGACAGTCACACTGAGAGAAGCTTGAGCAAAAGAGACCTCAAAGCCCACCCCCACATGACACACTTCTTCCAACAAGGCCACACCTCTTAATAATGCCACTCTCTTTGGGGGCCATTTTCTTTCAACCCCCCACAATGTGCATACTGGTGCCCATGGAGACCAGAAGGGGGAGTCAGATACCCTAGAACTGTTAAAGAAGTCGTAGAGTATAGAAGGTTGAGAGTTGCTTGTAGGCACTGGGAATCAAATCTGGATCCTCTGCAAGCTCTTAACTGCTGAGATGCCTCTCTAGTCCCACCCAACCATGGGATTTTGACTAGCTTTACAGTAACAGTGTGAAATACTTCCTGTGGAATCATCCTTAAATCCCCAACACAACGTGGTTGGTTATTCCCATAGCTGCCATGCCACTGCTGTATCAGTGGGCACACTTTGCCTAGCAAGTGAATATTGTAGCATTCAGGGTCCACTGCTGGGTAAGTCCACTGATAATTTTTCTCCCCCAGAAGCCTGCACAGCACCTTACAGCATCATCAAAGTTAGCTAGCAGAGAAGAAGCTTCCAGGATAATTCCAGCTTGGTTTCTCTATGTGCTATGACCAAAGTGTGGTGTATTTAGTAATAGGTTTTCACTATTCAGCTATGGTGGGCAACCAAGTTACTAGCTCACCTCTTTAAGCTTTTATGAATTGTGTATTTCCTGGGCCCTTTCGTGGAAAAGAATCAGCTGGTAGGTCTTGTGAACTCTTGGTCCCAGAAACAAAACAAAGCAAACAATAAAAAAAAACCATTATGATGAACATTTTATAAAGCTAATTGGTTAGAATTTTATTTAATTATGGAGCACTGAAAAGTTACAGATCCACAGTCAAAGTATTTTGACTATCATTAACCCCTTTAATAGCCATTCATTGCCCATCCCTGTGTCTTCTCTAATATTCTTGTGACTATTATGTAAAATCTTTGGGGATGCATTAACGATGATTTTCTCCTACTAACCCACATGCCAAGAATGTAGTCAAATAGCATCTCAAACCTATAGGTGAGATCTCCTTGCTTTGCTGTAGCTTCCAATCTGATTTTGCCACCAAAGTGTTTGAAAAATGCCTTGATTTATGACTTTTATACTATAACTGTAAACTCATTCCCACATTAGAACATTTATTGGAGCAACTGAAACCCATACTTCTGGACCATGGTCACTCATATTTGGCTCAAGAATAAGCTATGTCTTACTCCCTTTGAAGTGAGAACTGTGTTTTGGGTGGAAAGTCTTCTAGCTTTATGGTATATCCACTCTTGCTGCTCTTGTCCCTAATGATTTTCTTTCCTTCTTCTGGACCCTGCTGGATTGTACTGGCATTTCAACTCCATCTCTTTTGGGCCCTTACTTACCCTTCTAGGAGAAATTGGAATCATTCTGTCACATCATCTTCTAGGTCCTTGCTGGTGTCATCAGGCTTGGCTCTATGGGCAACGCTGCCCAATCAGTAAATTTCTCCTGTCCTATTTTGTGATCTAGACTGCTCAAGATCCATCCCCACACAATTTCCTCTGACTCTGCTGGATTACGGTACTTAGGACTTGCTGCTCACTTGGTGTCTAAAGTACCTTTCTTCCCCTTTCAAACATGACAAGTACACTATTGGGTTATGCAATTATTTAATCTTAGCTCTGAAGAGCACAATGGTGAGAGAAGCCATTGTATTGTCTTCAGACAGTATAGAAGCAGAAGTGTGGGAAAGCAGAGAGCTGTTAGCTCTTCCATAGGCCCAGATTTGGAGAACTTGTGCATGCAGAATTTCAGAGGATCACCCACCCAGATGTACTTGACAAATTGCAGCATCCCATTTCTCCCTAATGTTTCCATTCTCCTTGGTCTCCAAGCTGTGTGTTCTATGGACTAGAATGGACAAAGCCAACTGTCCTACACAGATGTTCTAGTTGGTTTTTTTTTGTTGTTGTTGCTGTGATAAAACACTGAGCAGAACCAACCTGAGGGAAGAAAGGGCTTATTTGGCTTATACTTCCAAGTCACAGTTCATCTTTGAAGGGAGTAAGGGCAGGAACTCAAGCAGGAGCCTAACCTGGAGGCAGGAACTGAAGCAAAGACCATGGAGGAATATGTTCTATCATTTTTCTCTCCCTGGAAGGCTCAGCTACCTTTCTTATAATTCCCACACCCTGAGGCCCACCTGCCCAGTGATGGCTGCATGGCACCACCCACAGTGGGCTGGGCTCTCCTACATCAATTAGTGACCAAGAACCAGGGACTAGATAACCCAAAGACCTAGGGTAAAAACCAAATGCTACTGGTCTAAAAAAATAAATAAATGAAAGGATTCCTAGTGATAGTCTGCCATACTCATGGATCAGTGTCTTATTCAGCCTTCATCAGAGAAGCTTCCTCCAGCAGCATGTGGGAACCGATGCAGAGACCCACAGCCAGACATTATGTAGAGAGAGAGTCTAAGTGGGCTGTCTCTACGAAATTCCTCCCCTCAGTGCTCGGGGCACCCCTCAGAAGAGGAAGCAGGAAGAGTGTAAGAGCCAGAGGGGATGGGGGACACCAGGAGAACAAGTCCCCCTGGATCAACTAAGCAAGGCTCATAGGAACTCCCAGAGACTGAAGCAGCAAGCACAGGGCCTGCACGGGTCTGCCCCAGGTCCCCTGCACATATACTGTAGCTTTCAGCTCAGCGTGTTTTATGGGATTCCTGAGTGTGTGAACGAGTGTGTCTCTGATGCTTGTGCCTGCTCTTGGGGCTCTTTCCACTCTGTTGGGTTGCCTTGTCCAGCCTTGATGTAATGTTTTTTGCTTAATTTTTTTATATTTTGTTTTATTGTGTTCAGTTGTTATCTCTTAGAAGCTTGTTCTTTTCAAATTACAGACAGAAATGGAGTGGATCTGGAGGGAAGAAGAGGTGGGCATGAACTGGTAAGAGTAGAAGCAGAGGAAACTATAGTCAGGATATATTGTATGAGAAAAGATTCTGTTTTCAATAAAAGGGAAAAAAATGGAAAGAAGAGGAGGAAGAGGAGGAGGAGGAGGAGGAAAAAAAGTCCCCCAAAGACATACCCACAGACAAATCTGATGGAAGTAGTTCCTCAACTGAGGCTTCCTCTTCCTAGGTGTGTTGTGGTGATACTGTGTTCCCCAAAATATTGTGCACCCTAATAAACTTATCTGGGGTCACCGAACAGAACAGCCACTAGATATAGAGGCCAGAAAATGGTGACACACACACCTTTAATCCTAGCATTCCAAAGGCAGAGAGAGATCTGTCTGGATCTCTCTGAGTTCAAAGCCACACTGGAAACAGCCAGGCAAAACAACACTAGCCTTTAATCCCAGGAAGTGATGGCAGAAAGCAGAAAGGTATTTAAGGCGTGAGGACCAGGAACTAGAGCCTGGTTAAGCTTTTAGGCTTTTAGCAGCAGTTCAGCTGAGATCCATTTGGATGAGGACTGAGAGGCTTCCAGTTTAGGGAAGCAGGATCAGCTGAGGAACTGCCGAGGTGAGGTAGCAGTGGCTTGTTCTGCTTCTCTGATCTTCCAGCGTTGACCCCAGTACCTGGCTCCAGGTTTGTTTTTATTAATAAGACCTGTTAAGATTCGTGCTCCAGTGTGTCAAGTTGACAACCAAGAGTATCTAACACAGGGAGGCTGTTAATGATTTGACAATTTGTTTGAAATCTTACACAGTTGGAGCAATCGCTAAAGGATGTCAAGGACTGTTCCGCTACCAGTATCAAAACAAGCAAATGTACTTTGTCTCCAGTTTGCTGCAGTGGGTCAGCCTCCACAGTGATGGGGAATTTCATTCATATTTAAATTCTAAACAATGATGATTTTTCCCACTATTACCTTTGTCAGTTAGGGTTACTATTGCTATGAAGAGACACCATGACCATGGCAACTCTTGTAAAGTAAAACATTTAATTGGGTGACTTGCTTACAGTTTCAGAGATTCAGTCCATTATTGTCATGACCAGGAGCATAGTGACATGTAGGCAGACCTGGTGCTGGCTACATCTTGATCAGAAGGCAACGGGAAGTCAACCAAGACACTGGAAAGTATCCTGAGCGTAGGAAACCTCAAAGACTGCCCTCACAATGACACAATTCCTCCAACAAGGCCATGCATACTCCAACAAAGCCACACCTAATAGTGCCACTCTCTGTGAGATTATGGGGTCCAATTACATTCAAACTACCACATTCCGCTGCCTGCCCCCCCCCCCGTAAGCTTGTAACAATATCATAATGCAAAATGCATTTAGTCCAATTTCTAAAGTCCCGTAATCTATCACGATCCCGACAATGTTTAATAGTCCAAAGTTCAAAGTCTATTTTGAGATTTATGCAATCTCTTAACTGTAATCCCCTATAAAATCAAAATAAAAAAGCCAATCACATACTTCCAACAACTAATGGCACAGAATATACATTACCATTCCAAAAGCAGGGAGGGGAGCATAGTGAAGAAATACTAGACCAAAGCAAGACTGAAAACCAACTGGGCAAACTCCAAACTCTGCATCTCCATGTCTGGTGTCAAAGCGCTCTTCAGATCTCCAACTCCATTCAGCTTTGCTGGCAGCAACACACTTCTTTCTCTTGAACTGTTTCTACTTTCTGTTAGCAGCTCTCCTGGGCAGGTATCTCGCGACTCTGGCATCTCTAATATCTTCAAGGCAATCCAGGCTTCAACTTCATAGCTTCATACAATGGCCTTTCTACTAGGTCTCCGCTCAGGGACACTCCTGACACATGCCTGACCTCAGCGACTTTCTTTAGGTGCAGAGGTGAATTTCATAACCCATTTCATCTATCGTTAATTCTAATGCCAAAATCATGTGTCTGAAGCTGCCAAGTTCTGCTGCTTCCTGGGACTGGAACATGGCCCCCTTGTTCAACTACAGTTTCACCAGCTTTCTGTCCTTTCTTTACTGCTTAAGCTTGGCTGTCCTGAAACTGGATCTCTAGACCAGGCTGGCCTCAAACTCAGAGAACTGCCAGCCTCTGCCTTCTCAGTGCTGGGATTAAAGGTGTGTCCCACCATACATGGCTCTCAGCTTTTCTTTAGTTCCTTTTTACAAGTTGGAAACTTAACTGGGTGAGATCTTGCCCTGAGGTCACCACTCTGTATTCTTTTAAATCCATTTATCTCCTTGAACACAGAATTTAGCTTCATTCCACTTCCCAGTGCTCTTTTTCTCCTCATAATTTACAGTTTGTAATTTACCCTGCTCAGCTTGCTCCTTTTCATTATAAATCTTAATAAGCATGAACACTAGTAACCACATAACAGTCTATACTAGGCTGTTTTGAGATTTCTTCTGCCATTGGAATTAATCCAAAATTCTTCACTTTAGCCTCAGACAGACTTTTCAGACAAGGGTACTGTCTTCAGCAAATTATTACAAGAACAATCTCTAGGCAACATACTAAAATTCTCTGAAACTTCTTGAGTGAGCCCCCAGCAATTCAAATAACTCTTAGCACCTCTGTCTTCCATGCTCCTATTAGTATGGACCATTAAGCAGTGCTTAAAGCATTCTACTGCTTTTATAACCCAAAGTACCAATGTCCAAATTCCTCCAAACAAAAACATGCTCAGGCCTATCACAACAATACCCCAGTCCCTTGTACCAATTTCTGTCTTAGTTAGGGTTTTTGTTGCTGTGAAGAGGCATCATGACCATGGCAATTCTTATAAAGAAAACATTTAATTGGGGTGGCTCACTTACAGTTTTGAGGTTAGTGCATTATGATCATGATGAGGAAATGGCAGTGTGAAGGCAGATGTGGTGCTGGAGTGGTTGAGAGTCCTACATCTTGCAGGCAAGAAGCAAGTAGGTATAGCTATTTTAATATCTGACAAAATAGACTTCAAACAAAAACTAATCAGAGGAGATAAGAAAAGACACTACATACTCATTAAAGGAAAATCCACCAAGAGGATATTATAATTCTAAATGTTTGTGCACCAAACACAAGGATACCTAAGTTCATAAGAGAAACACTAATGTAACAGGGCAAGATGGTTCAGAGGTTCCTCCCTCTTGTATTCTTGCTGAGGCCATTTGGGGTTTAACTAGAATTTGGTCTTCTTGATGGAGAAATCTATGGAAAATTATCCAATTCTATTCTAGGAAACCAAGGTCAAGATGCCCCAGCTAACTTAGCTTCTGCTAAACTTCCTGCTGGTGCAGAACCTCTCCCACCAGCTGACTACTAGCTTAACCTCTGGTAAGCTGCTTGCTTGCACAAAACCTTCCCTGTAGCTGCAGAGCAAGATATCAGGATGTGGTTTTTGCCTTCAAAAATCTCTTACTCTAAATGCTTGGTGCTACACTTGTGTCCCAAATACCCAAGTGCAGTCCCGGCTGGCTGGGATAAAGATTTTCAATTGGCTATAAACTGTATCTAAGTGGTCATCTCTGGTGGACTCCCCATAACACTTCTTCAACTAAAAATCACATACTGACCCTAATGCAGTGACACAGTGATAGTGGGTGACTTCATTTCCCTGTTCTCATCAATAGACAGGTCACCCAGACAAAACAGAAATGCTGGAGTTAAATAATGACATAAATCAAATGGACCTAACAGACAGCTACAGAACATTTCACCAAAACATTAAAGAATATACTTTCTTCTCAGCAGCCTATTGAATTTTTTCCAAAATTGACCATATGTTGGGACACAAAGAAAGTCTCAACAGATATAAGAACATTGAAACAACATCCTGTATCCTATCTGACCACCGTAGATTAAAGTTGGATATCAACAACAATAAAATATCATAAAGTATACAAATTTGTAGAAGCTGAACAATACACTATTGAATTAAAATTGGGTCAAGACAGAAATAAAGAAGGAAATTAAAAACTTTTAGAGCTGGATGAATATGAAAACATAGCATACTCAAACCTATGGGACACAGTGAAGGCAAGTTATAGCACTAAGTGTGTACATCAGAAAACTAGAGGACTGTCATATTAATAATTTAATGATGCACTTGGAAGCCCTAGAAAAACAAGAAAAAATAATCCTTTCCCCACAAATCAGACAGGACTAAATAATGAAACCCAGAACTGAAATCAATGTAATAGAAATAAACCAACAAACAAAAAAAAATACAATGAATCAACTAAATGAAGAGTTGATTCTTTGAGAAAAATCAACAAGTTTGACAAATCTTTTGCTAAGTTAATCAAAAGATATACACACAAAATCAAAATTAATAAAATTAGAGATGAAAAAGTGTTCATTACAACAGACATTGGCGAAATTCAGAGTATCGTAAAGACATACTTTAAAAATGTGTATTCCACCAAACTGGAACACCTAAAAGAAATTAATGAATTTCTTGATATAGATGACCTACCAAGGTTAAATCAAGATGAAATAAACAGCATAAATATACTCACAAATCCCATGGTTTCAACACAGAATTCTACCAGAACTTTAAAGAAGAATTAATGGCAACACTCCTAAAATTATTCCACAAAATATAAACTGAAGGAACATTTTCTAATTCTTTTTATGAGGTCACTATTACCCACATATCAAAACCACATGAAGAACCAACACAAAAGAACATTACAGCTGGGCGGTGGTGACGCACGCCTTTAATACCAGCACTTGGGAGGCAGAGCCAGGCGGATCTCTGTGAGTTCGAAGCCAGCCTGGTCTGCAGAGTGAGTTCTAGGACAGGTTCCAAACCTACATAGAGAAATCCTGTCTTGAAAAAAAGAAAGAA
>CABHPQ010172495.1:26140-40432 GCA_902168405.1 Peromyscus aztecus
AGAAACTAGAAAGAGCAAGAAAGTTCTCCCCTCTGCAGCCTAAAGTGCTTTCCTGCAGTAGTTTGAGGTTTCAAGCTTTCTGAATCATTTTGAATTGATTTTTGTGTAGATCAGAAAAAGGTGGCTCAGCGTTTCTTTACCACCATTTTTGCCAAGGGGCTGATAAAGAAACCAAAACAAAGGTGATAGATAAATCGGTCTGCTTTTCCTAAGGCCGAGGCAAGAGACAAAAACCTAAAATAGAGGTGGCTTAGCCCAGCCGACTTTATCTCTCCAGTAAATGAAGACTGGGAGAGTATGAAGGAAGGTGGAGAACAGGAGAAGGGCAGGGAGGGGGAGGGAGGAAAGAGGTGTGTGTGTGTGTGTGTGTGTGTGTGTGTGTGTGTGTGTGTGTGTGTACACATGTGAGGACATGGGGTGGAAGTTGAGGGGGATGGGTGTTGGCAGGGTCTGTCTTTCATCCAACTTTCTATCAGGGACAAAACTCCTCCATCTCCTCTCACCATCCTCTCAATACACTTCCTAGCAGATCTTGCAATGGTCCACAAGCTGCTGCTGCTACAGGGCTTCAACTGTGGGCTGCTGCTGCCGCCTTCTGTCAGAAAGTCTCCATGGCCAGAGAGACTAGCAAGCCTGAGCTTGCTCTGTATTTGGAGCTGGCAATCATTGCATTGGGGCAGCAGGACCGTCCAGGGAGTCCTCTTGAGGCAAAGGAACAAGCGGCTTTGTTGTGGAATATTTGTTTATACTGTGAAGACGGGTCTTCGTCAAGGTGTCTTCTGATTGGTTTTACAAAGAGCTAAATGACCAATAGCTAAACAGGAAGAGGTTAGGTGGGACTTCCAGGGACAGAGAGGACTCTGGGAAGAAGAAAGGTAGAGTGGCCAGCCAGACACAGAGGAAGCAGCATGAGCAGAATGGAGAGATGAGGTAACAAGCCATGCAACACAACGTAGACCAAAATAAATGGGTTAATTTAAATTATAAGAGCTAGTGGGACAAGTCTAAGCTAAGGCCCAGCTTTCATAATTTATAATAAGTCTCTGTGTCATTATTTGGGAACTGCCTGGCAGGACAGAAAAAGACTCTTACATATGGCATCCCACCTGGGGACACTTACTTCCACATAGAATCTGAGAAAGTTTAAGAAAAAAAAATTCCAAAAACACAAACACGGGCCAGACACAGCTTCCTAGTCTTGTAGTCTCTCAGGCAGGCTGCAGCCTGCTGTGTACACAGACATGGCTATGACCACTGCCTGTAGGCTTGAGTCAGTCAGCACCCTGTGTTGAGCCATGGGGGGTTTAAGGCTTGACTTACACAGTCAGAGAAGTCTGCAGGCGTGCAGTAAAGCAGTCCAGACCAAAAAAACTTTAAACAGGTACAGTAAAAAATGGGTATAGACGGTCATAGAAAAAATAGTTTAAAAATAATAAAGTCTTAAAAAAAATAAAGTAATATAAAGATGGAAAATACACAGGGCATCTGGGTCCTGTATGGTGCTTTGCTGACTTTGAATTGTTAAATGCTAATGTACAAAAAAAAAATAGCTGCTGAGAGACATTGGATTATGGAAATTGCTAAGTTAAACCAACCTATATGTTTTAAGAATGTCTTAACTTCAAAATGGAAGTTAAAAAATCTGTTGTTTTGGAGGTGAGGTTATGCCTTTGTTTCCACAGGAAACAAAAAGTTATGGTTCTCTTCAAAATTAATGTAGATCAGATTTGATTGAGGGAGACCTCCTGAAAATCTTGGCTACAGATATGAAAAAAGAAACCAAGAAAGACTACGGGACAGATGATGTATATGCTGATCCCTCTACTATGGAAATAGCTCTGGGACTGGATGAGACATGATAAGTCTTGTTGGCTACAGAGTCTTCATGACTTATTATTACATGCCATCCTTTCATATGGCATGGATAGAGGTTTGATTATAAAGTCCAAACAGAATTATAAAGTTGTGAGATGCCTTTTACTTGCTCAAACACAGAACAACAACAAAAAAATCATCTTTAACTGACTTGTGCACACTTCACATTCTATACTTGTGTTAATGCAGAGATATATGTTACCTTTATAAGTCTGTATGTTTTCAGAAAGAAAAAAGGACCAAACACCAATAAAGACATGTAGCCCAGGTGATCCAGCCTCTCAGAATGCCTCTGTTGCAGTTTCCTCAAAATTCTGCATCTAGAACAACTTCAAAGCTGCTAGCTGATATGGTCCAGCCTCGCAGACTATCCAGCCACATCTTCTGACAAGCTCTACACTTTCCCATCAGACAGAGACTTGTTGTGTGATATTTTGTTTGTATTCTGACAAATAAAGCTTGCCTGGAGATCAGAGGGTGGAGCTAGCCACTAGTTAACCATAGAGGTCTGGGGGGGCTGTACAGACAGGAGACAGGAAGTGACAAGGCTGGGTGGAGAGAGGAAGTGATAAAGTAGGGTGGAGACAGGATCTCTGCCTTTTTTTGGTTGGAGGATTTGTAGAGGTAAGAAGTCTCTAGTGGCTGCTGCTCTGCTTCTCTGATCTTCATCTTTCACCCCAATATCTGACTCTGGGTTTTTATTGGTAAGACTAATTAGGATCATGCTTCATCTGGCACAGAACTTTTGTGGCATGAATTCACACACAAAAAAAAAGTCAATTGCCCATGGGTTTGCAGCCACCAGCACACGCCAGAGCTGAACGCAGGGGCTCCTGCTGGAGTCGCCACTCCTCCAGCTAGGTTTTCCCTTTCCTTTTGTCCCCCTAAGCCCTCTGAGCGAGTCTGGGATTTTTCTGTTGCAGCCTCTCTGCAGCAAATCCCACAGGCACTTGGGCTCCAAATACCGCTGGAGTTAGCCCCTCACCACGGACCAGCTCTGCTTTCAGGCAGCTCCTGCCACACATGCTTCTTCCCCGTGATCCCCTGTGTGCATTTTTCAGACAGCAGCTCCCTCTCCTCGTGGGTTGTGGGCTTTCCAGGGACCCCCTCCTTGGGCTGCTGCCACACTAGGCAGCTGCCTTGACACCCGCTCGGGTGTTCTGTGCAGCAGCAGTCAGCCTCACACTTCACCGTCATCTTCACTGTCATTGTCAGCAGATTTGGTGAGACAACTGGGAATTCTTAAAGGGGGGGTTAGATTTTTTTAAAAAAAGAGTTTTTTCCTATGTTAAAAAATGGGAAACATTATGATGGAGGGAGTTAAGTCTCTGTATGATTATACAATGGATGGTTTAAAAATGGAACAATTAAATGAGAGGATAATTAACTTAGATGGGATTTGCATAATATCAATTACAATCATTATCAGTTTGATAATTCTTGTTTTATCCCCCAAAAGTTGGCTTATTGTATATAGTTTTTCTATGTTAAAACCTTCACTTTTAATTTAGACAAAAAGGGGGAAATGTTGTGTCATATTTTGTTTGTGTTCTGACAAAAAAACTTGTCTGGAGGTCAGAGGGTAGAGCTAGCCACTAGATAACCATAGAGGTCTGGAGGTCTATACAGACAAGAGACAGGAAGTGACAAAGCTGGGTGGAGAGGGGAAGTGATAAAGTAGGGTGGAGACAGGATCTCTGCCCTTTTTTGGATTCGTAGGGGTAAGAAGTTTCTAGTGGCTGCTGCTCTGCTTCTCCTTTCAGCTTTCACCCCAATATCCAACTCCTGGTTTTTATTGATAAGATTAATTAAGATCACACTTCAGAGACTAAACAAAACAATGATTCACCTAGCTCTCCCAGGACTTGACCATTATCCCAATTTTCTCAGGGTCCCCTAAAGATGTCATCATCCCCAGACAACAGGAAGCAGTATAGAACACAATGCCCATATTCCCAAGAGGTGGGGTTGGTGGCTTTTGGCCATTCAATGGATTATGGATGATTATCATCATCTAGGGGGCTTGGTTACAAGTTGATATTGGTAATGGTCAGAAAAAGCTGAAAGGGGAGATTAGATTCAGGGATCTCTTTCTGAAGGGAAAAAGCAGGGATAGTTTAGTCTACTTTTGAATAACCACTAGTCTCAAATAGTTTATATTGGTATGGGTTTTTGTATATTAATACAAATTTAAGATTATTTTTATTATACTGAGTATATGTTTCTATTCTTGTTTAATGTATTGTACCTATGCGGCTCATTTAAAAATGTAATGTAAATTTCTAGTCTTTGAAAGTTATTATTACAAACTATTTAGGATAATTAAGAAATACATGTTAGTAGTTAATCATCTAACAATTAATGGCTATGTTAGGTATGCTTTCAAGGTCAAACAGATATATTTTAGATAGACAGATGGTCTTCAAACACTTCAGAGATCTACAGAGTATGGCATTTAAGATGTTTTAATGGCCTAAGACTTTTCATGACAGTGAGACAGATCTGCTCCTGGCAGCACCAACTTACTTCAAAAGGAAATGATGGGCATTGAAGAGCCTCTATATGGAGTTTGCTTTCATTTGTGGCAGAGTTAGCCACTGTATGAAGAAACTGTCCTTGCCTTGACTGCTGACAGTATGCTGTACAAACTGGGCAAATAGGACACAAATGCAAGTGACTGCCAAATTTTGCCAAGATAAGGTAGGACAGTTCTTCAAAATTCCTGCTTCACATAAAAGTGTGTTAGATATGCTAGACCTGTAGTCCAAAAATGGATGCACCAACATTGCAGAGGAACCTTGGGTGACTGCTCAGGCTGCCAGCTGTTTCTTTCATTTCTATAGTTTTGGAAGCTGTTTGCTCTGCACTTCCTGTTTGCTCAGGCAATATTAGATCCTTCTCAGGTTTCTGATGGTTTTGAAGACTAGATAGTTATAGTTTTCCTTGTTACCAAATTCAGAAAAGAAGTATAAAATGTATAAGGTTGAGAGACATAAAATCTTAAATTGTTTATCTAAGAAAATGTTTTGAGGTCTAAAAAGATAGTTTTGGGTTGGTAATATAAGTTAGGATAAAAAGTAAATTAGGTACAAAACTTTGGACTCACTAAGATAGGATAGATAATATAGTACTTTCTCTGATTTTGCCAAATATATATGGACTAAACATTGTGAATGTAATTCTTACCTGATAATTGTCCTTATTGTATATAGTTTTACTATGTCAGAGTTAAAACCTTTCTTTTTTATTTAGACAAAAGGGGGGAAATGTTATGGAATATTTGTTTACACTGTGAAGATGTGTCTTTGCCAAGGTGTCTTCTGATTGGTTTAATGAAGAGCTGAATGGCCAATTGCTAGACAAGAAGACAGTAGGTGGGACTTCCAGGGACAGAGAGGACTCTGGGAAGAAGAAAGGTAGAGTGGCCAGCCAGACACAGAGGAAGCAGCATGAGCAGTATGGAGAGACGAGACAATGAGCCATGCAATACAACGTAGCTCAAAATAAATGGGTTAATTTAAATTATAAGAGCTAGTGGTACAAGTCTAAGCTAAGGTCCATCTTTCATGATTTATAATAAGTCTCCATGTCATTATTTGAGGACTGGTGGTCCTGATGAGAAAATATTGCTACCAGCTGTAAGAGACACACTGCTTGTTTCAAACTCTTTCCCAGTTCAGCAGTTGAGGTGCCAAGTATTCCCTGTACTCATATACTAGGTCTCCATCTCATGTTGATTCACAGATTTTCCATTCTTCTCTATGGAATGTCTGACCTGAGGGTGTCTTCCATTACTTCTAGAATGTATTCTTCCTTTCTCCTTGATTCTTCCCACAGGGTTCAGGGTTTTGGATCCCATGAAGGGCTCTGGAGCACAGACATAATCTGTATTCTCTTTTCCTCTTGCCATCCTAGCTATAAGAGATGGCAAGGCAGGACCTCCATTTCACCTCCTCCTCTGTCTGATTTCCCTTCTAGGTTAGAGGCTCGTGTGGAGGATGCTAGCCACATTTCCTTTCCCCATTGTGATTCCTTCTCAGTTACACATCTTATCACACATAGCAGTGGCCATGCAACCACTGTCAACACTCTTGTCCTTTGTGTGGGACTCTCACGGACTATCACGCTTGCTTTAAACCTTCAGCCACTCTCAAGGCATCCCCATACTCATGTAATAGACCCCACTCAGCAAGCAGACATACCACACCATACCACATAGACGAAGATGGCTAACCTGTGATCTCTCCATGGACACTCCACTTCCCAAAGGTTCACTTTTAGTTACAGATCTCATGATCCATAGCCAAGACTCATGTAACCACTGCCATAGCAAAAAGGCACTCTGGTGTAACATGAGTTGCTGAACAGTCTTACTAATAAAATAAAATAAAACCCACAACTCGGAGCCAGGTATTGGGGTTTAAGCTGAAAGATCAGAGAGCAAGCCAGCCACGTCTTACCTCTAGGAAATCCTCAGCCAAAGAGAGAGCTACTTCCTGTATACTCATGCCTATATACCTTTCTGTGCTCTGCTATCTTACTTCCTCTCTCTGCCCAGCTACATACTTTCCTCTTTCTGCCCAGCTACATCACTTCCTGTCTGTCTGTCCATACCTCCAGACCTCTATGGTTAACTAGCACTGGGATTAAAGGTGTGTGCCACCACACCTGGCTCTGTT
Source organism: Peromyscus aztecus (assembly GCA_902168405.1). Taxonomy (NCBI): domain Eukaryota; kingdom Metazoa; phylum Chordata; class Mammalia; order Rodentia; family Cricetidae; genus Peromyscus; species Peromyscus aztecus. Next base: position 32,695 of record CABHPQ010172495.1, read on the forward strand.
CCCAGTGTGATCTTGAACCCACAGAGATCTGGATGGATCTCTGCCTCCCAATGCTAGGATTAAAGGCATGTGCTACTATTGCCTGACCTCTATGTTTAATATAGTGGCTGGCTTCTTCCTCTGATCCCCAGATAAACTTTATTGGGGTACACAAATAAAATATCACTGCACTCTTGTATACACTGGGTAGGGAAAGATGGTCATCCTGGAATTCTCCCTACAGGTGTCCCACCCTCCACTGCATGCCTTGTTATCTGTCCAGAGCCATGCAGCCTAGTTTTGGATCAGCATATGACTTCACCTATCTAACAAGTTTCCTCAGGACAAGGCACCTGTGGAAATGGACTCTCACTTGGCAAGGACCAGTAGTCCACGGGACAGCACAGGAATTTGCAAAATTCATGCAGCTTGCCAGCTCTCTTCTTTCTCATTATAGTGTTGATTCTTTGGGTGGTTTTTAGTTTTACTTTGTCAGTCACACATGCAACAGCTATAATTTTTCCCTGGAAATTCTGTTCTTTCTTGAATATTTCCCCTAAGATTCAGCAGGGGGCTAATGCTTCCAAAATCTCTTATCTGGAATTACTAACTACAGCTCCTAATCCTGGGAACTTTTCTGACTCAATAGAGACAGTTAGGTACATATGAGAAAATAATACTTGGAACATTAACCATGTCTCACAGTTCTGGAAAGGAGGGTAAGGCATGCATATACAGAATAGGGAAAAAGCATCAGGAATACACATAGTGCCAACTGTTGAGAGTAAGTTCCCTGGACACTAAGCATATAGAATCAATGATAGAATCTAGTATGATCCAATGAGGAAAAATGCAATATAAAATATGAGATGGAGAGATCCATCTTTATCATACACAGGAGCTTATATTGGTGGAAGAAGTATGGTATGGTGAGATGGGAAAAGAATGCCTTTTACAGAGAGATTGAGACATGAGATCCTCTTGTAGAAAAGGGAACTGTATAAAAATATACCTTGCAGACATGAAAGAATTGTTTGGGTTTGAACAATGTAGTTCTTAAAGCATTGCACGCATGTCTACTACTTTTTAACTTTGTAACCACAAGCAGCTGCCAGCTGACGCAAGTGTTGGGAGAGCAGGATGTGTCTGGCTGGATATTTAGTTCAACTTGCAGAAATGCTGAATTCTATGTCTAGAATAAAGTTTTGTAGGGGGTGAGAAAGTATATTTGGGGAAGGATAAAGGGGGAAACGGGGGCTTTCGTAATGATTGTGATGTATTTCTTAAAAGTCAAAAATAGGAGCCAAAAATAAAGCTGTTCATGTAACCCTGGTAGGAAAAATTCTGTTTATGTATAAATAGATAAAGATGGCTTGAGCTGTTGGGGCCATTTGAGTGCAATCCACTTGGTGGTCAGAATTTTTCCTTGTGCCAACACCCCTTCCCCATCTCAGGACCTGAATCCGAGCTGAGGCTGGACGCTGGTAGCTACCCATAGCCAGAACCATGCAATTCACTCCTCCCAAACTCATCTTTGGTTCTCTCAGTCCCTGTTTGGGTGTCAATTACATTGTGTGACACTGTTCCTGGGGAGGCATGAGCACATGTCTATTCACCTTAGATAGGGAACCAATGACAGATCAAAGTCAGTCTACCACCAAAGTCAAACTCGGTGAACCAGTGAGTATTACTGGGGTTCATTACTGGAGGAGAAATGATTCAAAGACAGCTACATCACCAAGAGCTCACCCCAGCATGGGTGATGGCACATGAAAGCTGGAAAACTGGAGCACGTTGTATGACCTTAGGGCAACTAGGCAGGTTGTAGAGTGTCTTTTCCAGGTTTCTCAGTCTGTCTGAGGCTCTTTCAGGCAGCTTGGTTGGCCTGAAAGTATCACTTAGCAGTCCTTGGAGAGGGACCTAGTGAATCTGGTCAGTTTTAGGGATTTCCTGAAACTATTGAGTTGTTTCCTGAGCTTAAGGAACTTTCCTGCGGGGTGGAATGTTTCACCTTCCTTTAGAGCATCCAGTGTCCTAAAGAGCTTCCCTCCAAGATGGAAGATTTTATCTTGAAGGATGTTGCTGCTCAGCACCAGCAGCATCAACTTATCATTGCTCCAGTCTCTTTTGAGTTGGTCTGGTAAGTTGAACTGCATGAAACCTCTTCCTGAAAGAGTAGTTCCTCCTCTGTCTGGCACTGCTCCGCCCCCCCCCTTCCTGCAGCATGAAATTCCTGTGGAAATTTTAGTCTTTGGGGGCCATTATTTCAATGATCTGGCAGTCAAAGGGAGGGCACAATATTGCTCTTTAAAATATCTTCTCTTCTGTTAGGGTGGTTATATGAGTGTTACCTTTGTGTGTGGATGAACTCAGAACAGGAAAAATATCGAGCTAACTAACATGTCAGTGATAGGAGACCTAGGGAATGGATATGGGCACCTTTGCAGCATGTTACAAAAGCACACTTGTACTTTATATTGTACAAAGGGATCGGCATGTGCACACTCAAGTAACTCAACATGTACACTACAGAAGGTTGGTTTGTTCTGAGTTAACCTTTCACCTAGAATGGCAATTTATGAGAAATGTGAGACCCAATGCCCGTGGTGTACAAGACCCCTCTCCCCACAGACAGATGTTAATGAAAGGGAAGTGTAACTCAGGAGAGGGAAGCGCCAACCAACATTGTTGCTAGAGTTAGTTAGAACAAAGAGACCCAGTGACCATCTGGGAGTCTCTTCTTGGGGTCTTGATGAGAGGTTTCAGTTTAAGCAGACCTGAGTTATACGTAGCTAAGTTGATCCAGAAAGTTATGGTCCAGCTCACATCATCATCTCTGCAAAGTGTTCTGACAAGTTGTCAGAACGGTGTGAAATCTCTTTCCCTGAGACAAACTTCCTCTCTAGCTGACACTGGGCTTCAGCCTTGTCCTCTTGGTGTGAGATTTCTAGGAAGAAACTCCAATTTATTGGTGATTATAGTTTCAATAATCTGAAACACAAATGTCTTTAGCATATCCTCCTTCCTGCCATGAATCTCAGAGATTGAACTGACCACTTGACCAGGTGGACAAGATGAATTTCGAAAAGATTTATTGCCATTGTTCTGGTTCCTGAGAAACCATGCTAACATTTTCTCCCTCTGTAAGCAGTCCTCTGAGGTTCAGATGATATCTTCGTCTTCCTCAGTAAAAACAGAAACGCTCATTACTTGTGGGGAGGGGGCTGTCCCCTGAAGGACAGCATGCTATTAGTAGGGCAATGGCCACATGACCTGTGCTATCCCGCTTCCCACCCTCATCTTCTCTGGTTTTGATGTGGAATTTCCTCTTGACTCGTCTTGTAGGACCATTTTCCTGCTCTTCTCTTTATAGGGATAGCACCTCCCTCCAGTCCCACTCCTAAGAAACCCCATTTATATCAAAGCCAATTCCCAAAGACAGCTAAGCAGAGGACCGGAGCAAGCTACTGTTACAAAACAGGCTTCATGCTGAGCAAGGTGGTATCACCCTGAAATTTCAGCACCTGAGTGATGGGATCAGGAAGAAGGTGAGATCTAAGCCAGTGAGACCGTATCTAAAAAAATCATTATAAATCCCAGCACTCGGGAGGCAGAGGCAGGTGGATCTCTGTGAGTTCGAGGCCAGCCTGGTCTCCAAAGCAAGTTCCAGAAAAGGCACAAAGCTACACAGAGAAACCCTGTCTCGAAAAAACAAAAAACAAAAACAAAAACCAAAACCAAAACCAAAAAAATCATTATAAAAATAATAGCTTTGCAGTTATATATTTAGAATACACCAACAGCCGGAGAAAAGTTAGTCTATCTCTGTCATTTAAAGACACACCCTTTGAGCACTCAGGGCTAATTTGTCCTCTGTGTTTTCCCACAAAGTTGGAACAACCTGTAAAAATTCACTCCCATGTTTCCTACTGAGCCCAGGTGCCTGGCCTCCCTCCTTCTATTCTTTCCACTGCCTCTAGGACCACTGCACAGCGACTTCCCACATCCTCTACCGTCTCCTGGGGGAGCGCAAAGCTTGCCAGCAACATCAGAAGAAATCCTGCCGTCCCGGTGAAGGCAGTGGGGGACAACACAAAGAACAAATGATTGTTGATTCCATAAATGGGGTGTCTGTGTTAACCCCCACTCCCCAAGGCTTCCGGAATATCACGGAAGTGGGAGTGGAAGGAATATAAGAGCCAGAGGACGGCGAGACGTGCAGTGAAATGCTGTCTTCCTTACACGACATGAACTCACTGCAGCAAGATCAAGCCAACAAGCTCGGGCAACACGTTCCAGCAGGCAGCACTTAGTGAACACAGGGCTTACAAAATCAACAGGAGGCACAACATGAGCGTGGAGGGAAGATTTGTGGAGGTGGGATAGGTACGGTCAATATACATTGTATACGTGTATGAAACTGTCAAATAATAAGATGTTGGGAGCCGGGAAGCCTAGTTTCGGACCAGTATATGAGTGCTTGTCCAGTGGGTCTCCAGATGAGGCAAAAGTCCATGGGGACAGTCTCACGTGGCAAGGACCAATGGTGTTTGGGACAGTGCGGAATGCTGGAACCATGCAGCCTGCATGCTCTCTTCTCTCACAATACTAATCATTCTCTTGGCAGGTTTAGTGTCCTTTTATCAATCATGCGTGGGACAGATGTGATCGTTCCTGGAAACCCCATTTTTTCTCTACTATCTTCCCTTAAAATTCTTTGGGATGCTCCTCAGGTTTCTTGTCTGGGGATGGCAGCTGTCACTTCAGACCCTGGGAGCTGTTCTGATTCAGTGCTCACAGGATCAGAGGTAGATCATCCCTATTTCTGTAAATATGCTTTGAACAGGATTGTTGTTCTTGACAATGTGTGCCTCTGTCAATCACCTTCTAGTTTTGTAAAGACAGGATGTACCCGGCTCGGTATTTGGCCAAGCTAGCAAAATGATAAGCGTTGTTTTTGGTTTAAAAGATGTCTTGATTTAAAAGTTAGTTTGTCAACTTGACAGTCTTGAATCACCTGGGAGGGGAGTCTCAGTGAGGGACTGTCTAGATCAGGCTGGCCTGTGGGCTTGTCTGTGGAGGACTGTCTTGATTGCCTTAACTGATGTGTGAGGCAGTTCCGTTGTTCGGGGCCCTGGACTGGGTGAGGGTAGAGAGAGCTGAGTACCAAGCATGCATGAATTCTTCCTCTCCATCCTCTTAACCGAGGATGTGCCCAGCTTCTTCAAGTTCCTGGTGCCTTCTCCTCCCTCCTGTGGACCGCCACCTAAAAGGTGAGGTAAAGTAAGTTCTTCCTGAAGCTGCTTTTTATCAGGGTGCTTTATCACAGTAAGAGAGATGGAGCTAAGACAGTGTTAATATACAAATCAACATAAAGATTGCCATTACAGGATGCCATTGTCCCTACACAGCCCTGCTCTTTCAATTCAGCCTCCAGCGTCAGAGAGCACACCGACACCACCATGTAAGTTTCCCTGTTACTGGTTCTCAAGATGGCTGAAATGGCATTACTTGTAGATTTGGTACTCTGATGATTATTCCCCCCCCCCATGGCAAAATTTAAAGGGGGTTTATTTTTAGAGAGTTCTTTTTTGTTTTGGGTTGCTTTTTTAAAAAATTGTTTTTCAGGGAAGCCCTGTTTAAATGAGATAATGGAAGGCTTAACTTTGTATCTACTGTGTTTCCTTGTAAAGTGAGTTGCTTTGATCTGCTGGCTAAATAACTTGCTTGGGCCACTAGGGGGCACCAGCAGGCGGAAAGAGTGACTTCTTTGCCAGGTGATAAGAGGACAAAGGGCTTGTTCAGGCTACTTCTCAGTTAACATATAATTGGGTCAGCAGCTTGCTGGCAAACTGGAGCACTTCTAGAGAACGCGCATAGCTCAATATAATTATGATTGGAAGCAAGTCATCTCACAAATTCTAGACAAGTGAGTCACAGTTTTTTTTTTTTTGAGTCACAGTTTTTATTTTCACTTTATGTATATGAGTGTTCTGCCTGTGAGTGTATGTAACTACACCTTGTGGGTGCCTGGGGCCCATGGATGCCAGAAGAGGGGTGCCAGGTTCCCCCGGGACTGGAGTTACAGACCGCTACAGTAAGCTGCCACGTGGATGCTGAGAACTGAACACAGGTCCTCTGCATGAGCAGTGCTTTATTTTTAAAATTTTAGTATTACATTTGTGTGTGGTGGTGGTGGTGGTGGTTATTTTACCTGCATGTGTATCTACATGCCTTGTGTGTCCGCAGTGCTGACAGAAGACAGAAGAGGGTGTTGGATCCCCTGTAACTGGATTCACAGATGGCTGTGAACCATTGTGTGGGTTCTCAGAATCAAACTCAGGTCTCCTGGAAGAACAGCCAGTGCTCCTAAGCACTGAGCCATCTCTCCACCCCCTCATAGTTGATCATTTAAGATTCTTAGCTATAATGTTGTGTGACTGTTACTTATTTATACTATGTCAAAAGAATCCGTATAACAAACCCAGCAGCATTATTAAATGCTCAGGTTACTCTTAAATCCTCAGTTTTGAACTTTGTTATTTATCATTGCCTCCATCATTATTATTTGCAATGCAGAGGTCACAACTGGGGCCTTGTGCAGGCTAGCCGAGTGCTCCACCACTAAGCTAGGTCTCCAGCCCTTACGGAGTGTTCCATAGTGTATTTTATGAGCTGAAAACAGTCAAAGAAGAGTGGAAAAATAGGCTCCAGTTTTATATGTACCATTACACATATTACCACCACACAAGATCACTATTTTTATTTCTGGTATTAGACCTGAAAGTAAAATTTGACTGTTTGCTTCTGTATTACATTATGCTACATTTCAAAAAGCATTCTAACAGGAGCCTGGCATGGTAATGCATATCTGTCATCCCAGCACTCGGGAGGCTGAGGCATGAGGATCTCAAATTTAAGGCTGATACGAGACTCTGTTCCAAAACAAAACAAAATAAAATGAACGACCACAACATTACCTCAAAACGTTTTGTTAAACTGAGTGGAATGTTCAAATGAGTTGTAAGGTTTGTTCTAGAAACTGAAGTGTTTTCTTTCAAAAGTAATAGTAACACTGTGAATCGTGGTCTAAAGACTTGAAGACGTATACTGTACTGTTTTCCTTTTCATTTTAGATGAAGTCTTGCTAGATAGCCCAGGCTGACCTGGAACTAATGATTCACCCCCCTCTGCCTCCTTGTGTGGAGATGCAGATGTGCGCTGTGATCACTTTTATTTTCTCAATCTGCACTGTGCTCCACGGTGAGTTTCTTGCATATCAGCCTTTGAGATGCTATGTGGTGATGGACTTTGCAGTGGAGAAATTGTAGTAAACCAATGCAGGTAGCAGTGAGTAGATAACGCCAACCCAGTTCCACAAAATCATAAAATCAAGAAAAAATTGTCTTTATCCTCAAAGCTGGGAATTGTGAATTTTTGAGTAATACAGGTTTAAATATGGAAAAGATCACTTGTCCAGTTTTGTCTACCCAGTTTACTGAAAGAAGGCATATATTTGTAGATATTTAAGGAAGAACCAAAATGTTTAATTTATTTTTGTTTGTGTTTGATTCTTCCAATAATACGTACTTACTGTTTCTGCACTAAAAGTACTTGAAGGCTGGCAAAAGGGCTCAGCATCTAAAGTTCTTGTCACACAGGCTTGACAACCTGAATTTGATAAACTCTCAGAATCTACATACAGGTGGTATGTGAGAACCATGGTTTAATAAAAGTGATAGAGAGTTATTTTATTATT